>JAHKKF010523497.1:0-28404 GCA_019740295.1 Labeo calbasu | reverse complement strand
TCAGCAACCAGCTCCACCCACGTCCCGCCTCTTTGCCCATTTTCGATTATCCGGGAGTGACGTGCAGTGACGCGATTCCAAGATGGCGACGGCCAACTCCCGCCCACTAAGAGCTTCAAAAATGCTCTTCATAAACCTACGGGTGACGTCACGGACACTGCGTCCATATTCTTTACAGTCTATGGTTTTCACAGTCCACACTGCAACGCAAAAACGGCGTTTTCAAATTTATCCACTTCGGAGAGCGTTTTCAGAAAGCTCCGTTTTCCCTGACCAAAAACGCCGTCTCAGTGTGGACGGAAGGCTAAAACAGAGAGAAAAAGATGCGTTTTCAAATGAAAACGTATTAGTGTGGACATGGCCTAAGATAATACATTAAAATAATATGGGAAGACACAATATTAAGTAGCAAAACGAGCTGTTTTGCACAAGTAAAAATAGCTGGAAGCGGATGAGACCAGAAGCCAGACACATAAAATTTACAAACGGCCGCGGCTACTCTTAAGAGAAAAATAAAGTGGATATGGGGAAAAAAAAATCCTAAGAGGCAAGTTATGTGATTATAATTCATACAATGACAATACATACAGTCACAGAGTTGGGTTGGACATCTTTTATTTTCATATTGCCAAAGCTGTACAGGTTCTATAAATATTTTAAATGCTGAAATATTTACATCCATGTCTCTATTTTTCCTTTCCCTCTTGTTCTAAACAATACAGACTAAAATGAACGCCCAAATAATGTGCAACTGTATCTCTCTCACACTTTCAAACAACATACCTGATCCACTGTCCAACTCAAAACATCCGTTTTGGGACACTTGGACTCTGGAAAATCAGTTTTGTGCTATTTACATCTCTAAACCAATATTGAGTGGGCTTTTCAAGTCCATTTACAGTCTGCATACATACAACAACTAAACTGAATGGAGATGCAAAACAACACTTCGTACATTTAAATTATTAAAAATGTGAGCAAAACATAAAAGAACATTAAAATATGTAAATGCGACAGCTGTACTGCCAAATCTAGTAGTCAAAAAGAGATGATCCGAGAAAATCTGCACCTCTACGAACAGACACGCTCTCTTGCCATCTGTGTTTCTAACACAAACACACACAATCACACACGCACACACTGACAGGAAGAGGACATTTCAAACAGGACATTTTGGACACGGGACTTTTCCATCACTATTTAAACAATCTCCAAATGCAGCTGTCTTATAGATTAATGCCTTTTTCATTGCTGTGTCAAAATAACAACAACAAATGAACAGAAAACATGATGCCTGATCCGCTTTCTAATCTCCTCATTATAAACACGGGAGGACAGTGGATGAGCTCCGAGGACGTGACTGGACTTGTTCTTGGTACCCACTAGTGATAGTATTGCACATCTAGAAAACAAACTACGGTTTTCATAAACATTTTAGTTGCTTTTTCAGCATTGCTTCAGAGATGTACAGATTCCTTTTTTAAATATTCATTTTTTTTTTCAAGTGACATGCAAATTTAACACAGCAGTTCACAGACAGGGAACTTTACAGCAGAACTAGTACAGTAGTTTGAGCCTTTTGAGCTAAAGAGATACACAGACCTTAGACCACTTACAGCAGGTGGAGGAGGGCGAATGGAACATTTACGAATGGGACAGCTGCTCCGTCGCGGACGGTTAAGGCAAACCCCTCATACGTGGCAGCGCTAGATTGCAAAGACTTGAACATTTCACCCACCACAGACAGAACAGACTGGAATTTACAGTACAACTTAGCACATAAATATTAAATACACAGCCTGTTGACTGATTTCAAAAGGGGTTGAAGTGGGGAAAGACGTTTGCCTGATGTGTGCATGCCAGTGCCAACTCGCAAGAGCTGCGCATGGGACCTGCATGCAACCGAATGCCTCCGCTTAAAATAAATAAAAGTGTACAAATGCAAGGACGTCAACCAATAGTAGTCAAAGTCTGTTCTTGTTCTGGTTGGTCCACATTATGAGAATGAAATGCCAGCATTTTAGTGTCCAAGGACTGGAATATTATATCAGGTACGTGATCGGATACATTATATGAACGGGTTGTTTCTTTTAGGACAGATGTGTTGAATATGTGAATACATCTACATTTGAATCGGTACAGGAGCAGAGGTCTTTGAAAAGGAGCTTGGCAGGAGTGTCAGCTTGTATTGAACAGGAGTAGTATTGCAGGGAGTTCAGGAGCTGAAGGGTTGAAGTAAACGTAGTAAACGTAGGAGAGAAGTGTGCTAGCTCGGTAGTGGACGAGGGGACAGCATCTTGGGCTTGCCCTCTGACTCTTTCCCCTTGACCGCCGCCATGTAGGAGAAGAGGCAGAGCACCGAGTAACAGATCTGATGTGCCTGTCCGAGACGGAAGAGTTAACAGCTGTTATTCATGCCCAAAAAAAAAAAAAAAAGATATATATCTATACCTTTACTGTAGGGCTGGGTAAAAATATTGATTTCCTGGTTAATCTTCTTTTGAACAATCTTGATATTAACTCTTAAAGTTACAAGAATGATTTTTTCTTCTATACTAGTGTTTTCTGGACTATATTTCATTGGTGGCACAGCTTAAAATCTGTGTAAAGCAATTTAAAATGTGGTCTAAGTTTGTCACGTCACAGAAAAAAGGTGATTAACTCTTCATCCAAATATGAATGATTAAAAAAAAAAAAATACACACATATATAGGCAATAAGTCATCAAAATCTGAAAAAAAAAAAAGCAGTATTCTCTGGTCTCAAATGTTGGGGGTGTGTCCGCTCTCTGTGCTAAAACCACGCCCACTCGCGGGAAAGCTGCCGCCTCTCTCAACCGTCAAATGCCGCTACAACCTTGATAGATGACCAAGCTGTTTTGTAAATTATTGCAGATAGGTAATACGCACTTATGCGATCAAGGCTAGCTAGCAAATTGTAGGTAATGACAATAACTCATGATTGAGCGGGCGAACCACTGATGTTAACGCGCTTTAGTTATTATAGTGTTAGGGGAGGGCCCATGCTCAGTGGCTTGAGTGTGTCATCGAGACATGATTTAAGGCCCGCCCAAAAAATAAAAAAACTGTTTAACGTTCTAACTCCACAATTCAGTACTACATAGTTAACAGTCTTTGTAGCATGTTTCAGCAATACATTTTTAACATTTATAATGTGTTGAGTAACAATTCTCTGAACTGCCTTTACACTAGTGTTGCACGATATACCGGTACTTAAAAAGTATCGCGATACCCTGCTTTCGAAAACGGTACGATTCCGCATTTTACTAGTACCGGTACTTTAAGAATGCATTTTAATAAGAGACGTATGTTTGCTTGTCTGTGTTAGTGAATGGCGCAGATGCACGGTGTTATTTACTACACACATATGTGTGACGCTCGTGGTGTTTTCAGCCTCTGCCGCCTCAGTATATGAGTACATGAACACATGAACATAATCTCTAGTACTGCTCTGTGAGTCACTTCATGAGCATTTTACCGTTTCTTTTGTGGAAAACTATCGTCATTTAACGAAGACCCTAAAGGTCTTCACAGCAACCCATCAAAGTAAAAGTTTGGTTTAACTTGAGTCAGAAATATATTAAAATATTTCTTAATGTACAGATAGTACTACTACTATAAACATATTATTAAAACAATGTTTAAGGAATATTTACCATAAAAAAAAACACTACCAGAATTTATTTACCATAAAATTGTAAATACACAACACAGTATTTCTGAAAAAAAAGAAACAAATAGCCTATAATAAATTAATTCTTTATCAAATCTAATTATCATTTATAAATTCATTAGACATGGTTTTGATTATTAAAATGTAATGAAATGATTAAAACAGAATCCAGAAAAGTAATGGAAAACAGATTCACAAACAAAACTGAATTTGAGAAAAATAATAAAACGTATTTAATACGTCTAGAAAAATTAAAATGGAATTTAGGAAAAAATAAAACATTTTATAGATCCCTCTTTATTTCATTTGTGTGTTTTATTGTAGTTGTCCTTTAGTTTGTTCCTTGCATCTAGGTTCTTATTATTAAAAACAAAAACAAAATAACAAAAAATGACTGTGTTATGATATAAATTATTGTTGTGAAATAAAATGACTATATCATGAAATAACATTTGGCTTTATCCTTTAAGCTAACTTACCAATACAGCAAAGATCTCGACATACCTATAGGCTCGGTAGTTGTTCACCATAATCCTGTGTAGTGGCACTGGGATGTGATTATTTATTTATATTTTTTAAAGGGGGGATGAAATGCTTTGTTTTAATAGATAAAATAACCATGATCTCCATTTGGATCATCTATTATTCAGTTACTTTTCCTGTTGTTCTATGTTTTTTTTCGTAGTATTGGTTCAGTAGTAGTATCGTGATATTTTAGTCAGGTATTGTATCGACTTCACATAGACTTTAAAATGGTTCTTGTTAGTCAATCAAAAACAAAGCTATATCAGTGTAGTCAAATTACATCAGCTGTCACAGTCCGACCTCCATTGTTTCGATGCCAGAGCAGGGATGTAAGTTAGACAAGAATATCTCCAATTGAGCGATTGAGGTGTTGTGTTGCTGGATGTAATAATGAACATAGTGGTCGTCATTTACTCCGGACATCTGAGCCGCTGAAGATGCAGTGGATAAACAGGCTTCTCTCTCAATCCACAGAGAGAAGAGAGGGGCGGGGCAAGCAGAGCTCATTAACATTTAAAGCAACCTCAACCAGAACAGGATGATTTTTGCAGAGCTGATTTTGGCAAGGTAAAAAGGTTGTTGTTTTACACTACCATTAAGAATTTTTAATCAAAGTATTATAGACTTTTCATTATCTGAATCATATCAACTTGTGGAAAATGGACATTCGATGACCCCTTTAAATGTGGTAGTTGTGTTGCAGTCTATGCAGGGTCAGAAAGCTCTCGGATTTCATCAAAAATATCTTAATTTGTGTTCCAAAGATGAACGAAGGCATCACGGGTTTGGAACGACATGAGGGTAAGTAATTAATGACAGAATTTAAATTTTTGGGTGAACTGTCCCTTTAAGAATTTGTGAATCGGATTGAATCTGGAAATCGGTATTGATACCCAGCTCTACTGTATAGTACTGTATGAATACTGAAATCTTACCATAGGAGTCTTGTACTTATGGATCACCACTTCTTTAGTTTCAGGAACTGCAAATCCCAGTGCAAGACACAAAATAAAAAGTTCAACAGCAGTGGAATAACATATATAAAATATTTAAGGGCAGGGGGTAGAAACAGACAGAAAGAGTGAAAGAGACAGAGAGAGAAACAGAGAGAAAGGGGGAGGCATACATACGGCCCAAGACAAATAAATATTAATAATCTCTATCTGACCCCGCCACATTTCAGACAGAGCTACAGAGCTTGCAGCAGAAGAGCAGCACTCATAAAGATCATATGACTGAACAGGATTTATCATCAGTAGATGTTTCCCACAAGGCTGAGAAACTCTTATGCAATGGGGAAGTGAATCAAGGCAGGCTCAGGGAGCAGAAACAAAGCCAGAGAAAAACGATACAGGGTGGTGGGGGATAGATGGAGAAATCAGAGAGAGAAAAAGTAAGAGAGGGAATATCTTAAGTTGAAGTTGGAAGGAAATCCGGGGACTGCTGGGTTTTTCCATCACTTATGGAATGACTTTTACTACAGGCATGAGTTTATGAACTCGAGTGTAGAAGAAGCGGCATCTGACATCAAGGCAGTGCAGTGCAGATCGACAGCCATTAGTGGTGAAAGAGGATGTATGAGAGATGATGACAGATGTAGAGTTAAATGAGGAGGACAGGTTAAGGAAGAGAAGAAGAAAAGATAAAGGTGACAGCACTTTACCTGCTGGAGAATGAAGGTTTTCATAGCAGCAAAGATGAGGGGCGGATTACAAAAAGGAAGCACAAAGACACAGCACTAACCCAGTCTAGAGCGTCTCTATGACTACAGGAAAGACTTCATACACTGCACCTTCCTTCATTATACATATCTCCAAAAGAATCGATCTCTACGCGGCGTATTTATCTAACTCTAAAAGACTTATATGTGACCCAGGACCACAAAACCAGCAATAAGGGTCGATTTCATAAAATTTTGAGATTTCCACTGAAGTATGGTTTGTTAGGATAGGACAATATTTGGCTGATACACAACTATTTGTAAATCTGGAATCTGAGGGTACAAAAAAAAACACTGAGAAAATCACCTTTAAAGTTGTCTAAATGAAGATCTTAGCAATGCACATTACTAATCGAAAAGTTTTGATATATAATTACGGTAGGAAATGTACAAAATATCTTCATGAAACATGATCTGTACTTAATATCCTAATGATTTTTGGCATAAAAGAACACAATACAATGTATTTTTGGCTATTTCTACAAATCCACCCGTGCTACTTAAGACTGGTTTTGTGGTCAGGGTCTCATATTCTAAAGATTATGACAAACATTTTAGTTGAACTATCAATTAAAGCAGTATTCCTGATTAAATCCTGTCACTCCTCCTCCAAAAGATGCATCAGAGGAAACAACTACAATCTAAAACGGAGCTGATCAGTTAATTCCTCAGAGACAAACTGTGCATTATTTCTCAAAGCTGTACGTTATCTTCCAGAAGAATCCTATTCCCCTTCCTCCATCTCGGATAAAAAACACAGTGCGTTATCTTGATTTGGCTAATAAATAGAGCATTTCTTAACCAGATAACGTTACGTAAAGCTATTAGCTTGCAAACTGAAGATGCATTGAAAACAAAAAAAGAAAACAGTTTAATTTAAACGTTTTCTATACTAAAGAGTGATATGTGAATAATAAGAACAATATTTTGACAGATAGTGATTAAGTATTTTCATGTTATAACTGATTAAAGATAAACATGTAGTGTTTGTTTAAATATATGTGACCCTGAACCACAAAAACACTGATGTATGGTTTGTTAGGATAGAAAATTATTTGGCTGAGATACAATAATTTGAAAATCTGGAATCTGTGGGTGCAAAAAAAAAAAAAAAAAATGCCTTTAAAGTTGTCCAAATTAACTCCTTAGCAATGCATATTACTAATCAATTTATGAAAAGATAAAATATCTTTACTTAATATCCTAATGATTTTTGGCATAAAAAAAAAATTGCTAATTTTGACTCATACAATTTACTGTTGGCTATTTCTACAAATATACTCATGTGACTTATGACTGGTTTTGTGGTCCACATATAATAAAAATGTGACACTAAAAGCTCAAATCAATCATTTCAACTGACAGTGAATGTACAGATCACAATCATGTAGAGAAAAATGGATACTCGTTTAAAAATCACATTTCGATTAAATTTCTATTATATTATTTGTGTTTTTAGAGATTAACGTTAAGTGAGCATTTCTAATTTTAATACTAATTCTAATATTAATACAATAATTAATATACCGCTGTCTCCGCCAACGGAAAGGCTTTGGGTCCAAGGGGGACAGGATTCTCCAGGGAGATCTTGATCCTTTTAGGTTTCATCTCATTCACAGACTGTGCATTATTGGAGAAACAGCTAAAACTAAGGTCCTGCTGTCTTATATTTATCCTTTGCTCCTAAAGCTCATTCAGACCGCCACATCTAACAGTACTGATCATTAAAACTTCTCTGTTCTGCGTGTGACTGAGTTACTGCTGTGTCGCGTACAGGCCTAGAATCAAAATGGGGGTAATTACCAAACTCCTCCAGGACAAAGACTCCTTTCACTGTATTGCACTTTTTAATGTGACTCAGCTCTATGAAAACCTAAAAACAAACAAAAACAAACAAAAAAACAACAGGACACACTGTTACCAACTCAATCACACACTTGTGGGAAAAACAAAAAAAGTATTTTCTGAAGAGATGACAATCTGGACAGTTAGTAACTGTAAACTAGGGAGAAACGAAGAAAGAACATGATAAGCAAACTGTCGAAAAGCTATCAGAACTAAAATATGACTGCACAGAAAGAGAAGTTTCCATGTTGACAGGATTACATGGGCCTGTGATGCAAATGGAGAGCCGTTAAAGTTTCAACACCTGAGCAGCATTACGGGTCTTCATATTCTTGAGAGTAAAAATAAACTTAGATATATATTATTAGTCATTTTTAAATGCATTAAGTTAACCAACAAGTCATCACCATGGCTCTTAAGAGAGTCTCGCTTTTAAGCAAATCACTGTGTATTTACAATACTTGTTCAGCCAAGAGGAGAACTGCCTTAATTCTACACTATTCATTTATGACGTGCTCTTGAAGTATGTATTTCTGAAGCACTAAAGACTAAAGAGCTAATATAAACCTGCAGCTGTGACCATTTGCACCAAAAGTGGGAACGAAATCATGGCACCGATCCCCCTACGTGCTGAAAGGGCCCATGCAAAGACGTCCATGGAAAATTCCGTCATCAGAAAAAAAGACAGACACACAGACCAAAAAGAAACCAAAAAAAACAGAATACAAAATGATACAAAAGACATCAGAAAAAAAAAATAAGCACACAAAAAGTGGCGTCTGCCAGAAAAGCTACAGTACAAGGAAAAGAAAGAAAAGGTAAATGAAAATGTTACACTAAAAAGCAAAGACTGCAGAGGTTGTGTACCTTCCGCTCCTTGCAGGGGGAGAGAGCATGGGAGAGAAACGGTTTGGATTATTATTGGACAAAAAGAGCACAAAACACCCTCTGGTGCTACGAGCCCACCCTTACGGTATTAAACTACAACCGCTGATTCCATCCAGAAAGAACAAAGTCTTCGTACATTAACTGTTGATATCTGACATTATGTTACGTTAGTTTTGAATCCCTCATGTGTTCCCACCCCATTACCCTCCATGCCTCCTCCACCAGCAATGAGGACCAGCTCCCTCACACATGCCTACAGCCAAAACAGAACAGTGCCAAAACCATTACAACACACACAACTACACTACAGTAACCATTTTTAAAACTTAGTTTTACTCAGTGCTGAACACTTTTGCTGACCTTTTGCTTGTTAGCACTCTTTAAAGGATTAGTTCACTTCCAGAATAAAAATTTCCTGAGAATTTACTTAGCCTCATGTCATCCAAGATGTTCATGTCTTTCTTTCTTCAGTCGAAAAGAAATTGTTTTTGAGGAAAACATTCCAGGATTTTTCTCCATATAGTGGACTTCAATGGGTTGAAGGTCCAAACTGCAATTTCAATGCAGTTTTAAAGGGCAAGAAATAAGGGTTTTATCTAGCGAAACGATCTAAAAAAAAAAATACAATTTCTATTCTTTTTAACCACAAATGGTCATAAATGATGTAGGCGTGAAGTACCGACCCAGTGTTTACAAAGCAAACGTGCAAAGAAAGTCAAACGCCCCTTACAAGAAACGGTAAAACAACGAAGTCGGACGATTTTGAAGTTGGAGGAGAAAATGAGATGGGAGTTTTTCGCTCTACCCAACATTTTTTAACCAAAGTACACAGACAAAGAACTAACCACGTGTGACTTTTTTCCAATGTGATTACGTAATGCGTGAAGACGTGCATGTGCATCGCAGAGCTAGTGCAAGATGAGCATTTGTGGTTAAAAAGTATATTTCTTTGAACTTTTTTTTTAGAAAATGACTGATTGTTTTACTGGATAATACTCTTATTCTTCATGTAGTGCCTTTTGAAGCTGCACCAAAACTTCAGTTTGGACCTTCAACCCATTGGCTACCACTGAAGTCCACCATATGGAGAAAATCCTGGAATGTTTTCCTCAAAAACCTTAATGTCTTTCAACCGAAGAAAGAAAGACATGAACATCTTGGATGACAGTGCGGTTAGTAAATTCTCAGGAAATTTTCATTCTGGAAGTGAACTAATTCTTTAAAAGCTCAAGTAACTGACTAGTGACCACAGCGAGGAACCCATGTTGTCACATTATAGCGATATTTTGTCATTATTTAGTCAAGCTCATCTATTCCCAAACCAGCCGTTCCAGCTCTTTCTTTTGCAGAATACAAAAAAGACACTTTGAAAAATGTCAGTTTCTGAGGCCAATAGGTCTAAGACATTTCTCAAAGTATCTTCTTTTATGTTCCACAGAAGAAAGTAAGTCACACAGGACTGGAAACGACATGAGGGTGAATAAGACTTGGAAGCAATGGAAGACCATGTCCTAAGATAACCCAGCCAAAAGAACAGTATTTTAGAAATAAATGAATAAATAAATGACTTATTTAAGGTTTACATAGTTTCCTAATGATTCCAGTCTTTACCAGAGTATCAGCGTTCCATAACTACTGCTTTTCTCCTTGAGGGAGTTCAATGGGATATGCGCTTTTTCTAATCAAAAACAAAACAGGCTTTTGTTTTCTAGACATACGTTTGGTTTGCATTGGAGCTTTATGAACAGCAAAGTAACAAGAGACAAATAACCAGGTTAAATAATCCCAGAACAGCCGTATTAGGTGGAACAGAAGGCGGACATATGGTCTTAATCACTTAAAGTAGAGTCTATGAAATTAGTTTTATTAGGAACTATTACCTGATTGTCTCCCATTAGAGTCAATTTAAAGCATATGTTTATATAGTTGGTTAAGTATGGAATTACAACTCACTAAAGTGGTTTTAAAGTGGTTTTACATAGGAAATGTCTTATTTAAATCTCCCCAACAATGTATTTCGTACATTACTGCTTTGAATATGTTTTGCACAAGGTTCTACGTCTTACCTCTGGCACACCACAACAAACCGACATCACACCAACACTCACAAACTGTAAGGACCAGAGCTGGGCGCCGTGACTATTAACACGTCATACTAACACACACAGCGGGTGGAATGTTCTGACATTTGAAAAAGTAAATCTCTGCTTGTGATTATGCAACCCAAAAACATCCAGCAAATAAAGCCAAACAACAACGACAACAACGGAAAAAAAGAAAACGGCAATTCCTCTTAGAGATTCTTTAGGAACAACGCTTCCAGCTTCAGCTCATTTATTTTAGAGTCCAAGATTATTTCATTTTTTTAGTGCATGTTCTTATTACTCTGTTGGTTGTTCCAAAAAAATTCTTAAAGGAAGAAAGGCACAAATAGAAAGAAAGAGTGAGAGGAAGGAAAAGAGACATGGAGAGATGATGAGATGAATAAAGACAGAAGTGTCAGAAAAGAGCAATGGGATTGGATGGAATGAGAATGAGAGGAAGGGTGGTGTTGAATCTGGCAAGCACTTTGTCATGGTTATGATAAAGGCAACACCTCCTACCTGGCTATGCATAAATTTGAGGTTGATGCCTTCCAGCGTGACCTGAAGGAGACCACCCTCCCCTGTCTTCATGTCCTGTACTGGAAACTCGCCTCCCAGCTCTGGACCTACACACACGGAAAAAGCGCACAGCGATGAGAGGTAAAACTACTTTGTTTTTTCCAAGAACAAGAAACAGATTGTTAAAACAGATTATATATCCAAGAACAAAAGGTGCATATTAAAGTAAATCGGGCCACTTTCATTGAGATGTCTGCCAAAACGTAGGACATTTTAACTGAATTTACCCTACAAACACATGCACTACACTTCAACATTTTGGCGTCAGTAAGACTTATTTTTTTATTAATCAGTAAGGACACAATAAGTTGTTTAAAAACCCTGAAAAATGTCAGTCTCCACAAAAATAAATGTTTTTTGAGCACCAAATCAACATATTAGAATGATTTATGAAGGATCGTGTGAAGACTGAAATAATGAAAATTTGTCATCACAGGAATAAATTACATTTTAAAATGGATTTAAATAGAAAATAGTTACTTTAGATTAATGTCTTTTTGATCAAATAAAAGCAGTCTTGATCCTAAGAGTCTTTTTCAAAATTAAAAATAAATAAACAAATAAATAAAAAACTTACAGATCTAAACCTAAACCCTGGTTGTGTAGAAAGAAGCACAATGTACCTGGTTTGATGCTTTGCTGTCGTGCGGCAGCACGCTCCATGCTGTCTTTAACACAGTAGTACAGTTCCCGACACTTAACACACAAAAACACATAGGAACAGAGAAAGAGATGTACAATGATTAATTCCAGTTTCCATTGACAATACTGAAAAAATACAAAATTTGTGCATTGAGAATGAGTCACATTTTGAAGTACAGTTGAAGTCAAAAGTTTACATACACCTTGCAGAATCTGCAAAATGTTAATTATTTTACCAAAATAAGAGGGATCATACAAATTTCATGTTATTTTTTATTTAGTACTGACCTGAATAAGATATTTCACATAAAAGACATTTACATATAGTCCACAAGAGAAAATAACAGGTGAATTTATAAAAATTACACCTTGTCACAAGTCGATTAACCAGTGGGAAAATTTCCTTGCACCATCACATCCCTACTGCTCACCCTGAGGTGCAAGCAATTCATACATTTATATCAAAATTATTATTTTCAGTGGTTTCTCCTAGTTTTCTTAGTGATATTTAGTGCAAGTATCAGGAAGTCACAATTTTGTTTTCTCGTTTTCTCATGTCTCGTTGGATGGAAACGGTGCTAATGTTTTATGCGATATTCCATAAGTTAAATTCGCATCTTTGGATGGAAACATAGCTAATGATTTTGAGATCCATCTTTACACACTGAGGACAACTGAGGGACTCAAATGCAACTATTACAGAAGGTTTAAACACTAACTGATGCTTCAGAAGCAAACACAACGCATTAAGAGTCGAAGGTTAAAAACTTTTGAACAAAATGAAGATGTGAACATTTTTCTTATTTTGCCTAAATATCTTCCCTTCAGAAGCTACAGAAGATATTTACATATTTCCAGAAGACAAAATAAGTTAAATTTACCCTGATCTTCAAATTCAAAATGTTTTCACCCCCCGGCTCTTAATGGATTTTGTATCATTCTGGAGCATCAGTGAGCGTTTGAACCTTCTGTAATAGTTGCATATGAGTCCCTCAGTTGTCCTCAGTGTGAAAAGATGGATCTCAAAATCATACAGTTATTTTTGGAAAGGGTTCAAATACACAAAAATGCTGAAAAACCAAAGAATTTGTGGGACCTGAAGGATTTTTCTGAAGAGCATCGGGCAATTTAACTGTTGAGGACAAACAAGGGACTCATGAACAACTATCATTAAACAAAAAAACACAGCTGTGGATCATTCAGGTAACAACACAGTATTTAGAATCAAGTGTACGTAAACTTTTGAATGGGCTAATTTTTATAAATTCAACTATTATTTTCTCTTGTGGGCTTTATGTAAACGTCTTTTATGTGAAATATCTTATTTAGGTCAGTACTAAATAAAAAAATAACATGCGTTTTGTTTGATCCCTTTTATTTTGGTAAAATAATTAACATTTTGCAGATTCTGCAAGGTGTATGTAAACTTTTGACCTTAACTGTATGTGGTGTGTGTACAACTGTATGCCTTTACATTGACGTGCGTCTTACCTTCTTGGTGTAGAACTTGTTAAGCTGTGTCTCTTGACCATTCCTCCTCCACAGACACAACACTTTGGTCTTGGGACAGTAGGTCATATTTATGAGCTTCTCATACCACCAGCGCTCATAGACTGTGCCGATGTTACTGCGCAAGACGATGCAGTCGTCACACACCTAAACAAACACACAAGGATGAGGAAAGACGAACTGAATTCTCATTTAATATATATTTTCACGCAGACTGGTTAAATGGAATAAAAAAAGGAGGCAGACGGACACACAAAACTCATACCTCCATGAAAAATATATCACCAGTTGTATCAGTCCCAGCATGCACAACAAATGTCTGCTTTTTAATATGCCGACTGCCACTTGGCCTGATGGAAAGCTCCCGGCCACTCTGGAAAAAAAACAAAAAAAAAAAAAACACACAATCTGTCAATCACTCATCACCTAGTTCTGATATGTTTGACTACTGGTTTACATGTAGTAAATGTAACTCTTCATCTAACCGGGCTCTTATCTTACCAAATGTGCGAGGCGGTCCAGGACTTCGTTGATCTCCTGACTGTGTGTGAGGCCAATGTGAGATTTTCCCATAAGACGCCGTACCTTCTTCCTGATGTCATTTTTACTGACCTAGATAAATAACAGTAAGAGTTAAAATTTCTGAGGAAGCCTTGCCAAATAAAAGTATTGATTTCTTTAACGAAATATTACTGGACCCAAACTGTTGAATGCTAATATATGTATACATATATATAACTTGGTAACACCAAATGGCAGAATATGTGTCACAACTGAACTGTTTACTTAAAAAATATCCATATTCACTTAAAGTGACAGTTCACCCAAAAATGAAAACTCTTTCATCAATTACTCACCCTCATGTCATTCCAAAGATCTGTTTATCTTCGGAACACAAATTAAGATATTTTTGATAAAATTCAAGAGCTTTCTGACCCTGCATAGACAGCAACACAACTACCACGTTCAAGGCCAAGAAAGGTAGTAAGGACATCGTTAAAATACTCCATGTGAATACTTTTTGTGTGGAAAGAAAACAAAAAATAATTTCTTCTCTTCCGTGTCAGTCTCCGCTACGCGTTCACAAAAAGTACCACAACGCATGCGTGAGGTGCTGCTGACGCAGGAACTGGCGTTCTGGTGCTATTTATGAACGTGTGGTGGAGACTGACACGGAAGAGAAGAAACTGTTGAATAAAGTTGTTATTTTTGTTTTTTTTTTCACAATAAAAAGTATTCTTGTAGCTTCACAAAATTAGGGTTGTCACATGGACTAATTTAACAATGTCCTTACTACCTTTCTGGGCCTTGAACGTGGCGTTTCTGTCTATGCAGGGTCAGAAAGCTCTCGAATTTCATCAAAAATATCTTAATTCGCGTTCTGAAGATGAAAAAGATCTTATGGGTTTGCAACGACATGAGGGTGAGTAATTAATGACAGAATTTTCATTTCTGAGTGAACTATTCCTTTAAAAATACGTGAAAGAGTGATAGTGAGTACCTTCATCATAAGCATGTAGGCGATCATGTTGTGCAGGAGAGTGGCCAACAGTCTGTCCTCATCATCCTCCAGTCTCTTGCGGTCATGTTCTCCCAGAGACAGATACCTGAGAGACCACAGCACAGTTGTATTTGGACAACAAATTCCAAACAGAACAGCACAGCTTACATTTGAATCCTACCATGACTAAATAGCTTATACCCCAAACCATTTCAATATGTTGTCATTCTCCCGGAGTGGAACATATGAGGCATTTCAGCACTGTCAGATGGGGGTGATTTGTATAAAAGCATGTGAACAACTTGTGCAGGCACTTAAAGAACATACTAACCTGTCAATCATTTCTTGTGGTCCCTGATCCATCCCCATTCCTTCCCTTTCCAACATAACAGCATCCAGGAAGGCATCCTCCCAGAACTGCATCTGATCCCACAGAGTAGAGCGCTCCTTACCTACACATACCACACATTTTCACTCTTAATTTCAGTTAAACATTATTTCAACTCAACTGAACATGCCGGCATTAATGTAAACGTCGTATGTTTAAAAACTGAGCATTACAATAAAACACCTTCTATACATTAACTAACAGAAAGAGCCGTCAAGCACCCAAGGCAAATGCACAGCATGCTGTAATAAATAGAGCTTGCTATCAAACCTAATAAAATTAATTTTAACACAGAGATAACACACGCCTCCATACATCTGCTTATTGTTTCAGCATTCACATTCTCTCAAGCAGCTTTTATCACCCCTCAATTTCACACAAACACATTCAATTACAAAATAAAGTTGGCTTATCTGATCCGTCTGGCTTGTGCATTTTAATTCTCTCTTCATGCAAACACTTCCATGCACACACAATACATTCAAATACATTTCATTTGATGGAACAAAATTAAAAACATCCTACATGCTCCATACAAGACCTAAACATAGTCATAGTATGGACGTGAGGGAAAGCATGTAGTGTCTAATACTACAACTTCACAATCCCAAAATACACACATCCCAAAGGTCAAAGGCAGAGTTCAGCCATACTCAGAGAAAAGGTTTCCATGGCAGCATCCTCCAGTTGGTCCCAAACTGAGCTTTTATCTCGCCCTTCGTGGCATTAAAAGGAAGGAGACAAAAGAAAAAGGAGAGAGGAAAAAGGAGGTAGCGGCAGAGCAAAAGGCAAAGAAAGTGTTAGAAGAGTGTTAGAAGCAAAGCTGTGTGCTGTCAGAGATATGCAAACCAATAATTCATCACACGATGGTTAATATGAGGACACATTTGGAGCTCAAGAGCAAACAGCAAATGAACAGAACACTTTACAAAGCTCTAGTGGTCAGAATACAAGCAGGGTTTACAGAATAAACTGCTGCAATCAGGATAAAAATCAGTAATAGAGGACTGTTCTGGCAGCAGACTTTTTTAAAACGCTGAGGTTATGGGAAATCAACAGAGACGACTTTTGAAAATACCTCATTTATTTAATGAACACGGATATTAAACAATATGCCAGAGTTGATTACTAAAGCAGTGAGAACGGACATGAAAAAAGGAGAAAAAAGGAAACAAAATGAATGAAAGAAAAGGAATGCTGCATGGATTAAGGAAGAGGATTAACTCTTACCCAGCAGCCCCTCACACAGATAGATCCTCATGCTAACATCCTCGAGGGGCACAGCTGGTGCTCCCTTGTTAATGCCAACAGGTTCCTTCACTCCTGGTTTCAGCTTATGAGTCTTGCCCTGTATGTGTGACATTGACCGTTACAGACATGTTCATTTGATCAGATGCGTTGAAGAGGATGAGTAAAACAGAGAGAAATACTCACAAACACAGAGCTGGTTGCAGGGTTGGTCTCAATCTCGCTGTCAGACAGTGTGCCACGGGACAGGTTGAGATGTTGAGCGTGTCTTCCTGTCAGGCCGTCACCGGCAGTGCTGCTCAGGTCGCTGTCCGCACCCAGCGTTTCTCCTGAGCTGTTACTCACCTACAGATCCACGGTCAGAGATCAGCAATAGTACAAGACGGATAATGCGACTTTTTCATATATCCATCATAAAAAGCACTCCATCATATAAAGCTCTTCTGAAGAAAATCAGTGTGTTTTTGTAAGAAAAATGTCCATATTTTAAACTTTATAAACTGTAATCTCAAGCTTCCGCTAACTGTCGTACTGTACGAGAGTATTCCAGCGGATGATGTAGGATGTAGGTGTAGCGTTTTGTTTACAGCAAAGGAAAACCAGTCTACTCTTGGCTTATATTGACATCCTCCAACATCTTCTTTACAAATCCTCATTTTGTACGACCTGAGCAGCGACCTGAGCAGCACTGCCGGTGACGGCCTGACAGGAAGACTGGTTAATTTGTGACCGGTGTTTTGTTTTGCTCTCTCCACTGCACTTCTGCATTCGTCATCGTGTTTGTCTACGTCTTACTGTATGTCATCTGCTGGAAGGACACTCTCTCGTGAACATGCGTTTGACAGTTAGATAATCATCAAAAATTGGAATTAAAGGGGTAAAGTAAATGATGCAAACATTTCGATTTTTAAATGAACTATCCATGAGCACAAACAGAAAGTAGCAAACTTGTCTGTAATGCAGGATAGAAATAAATACATATTTGGTACAGCTGTGAGAATGACACTGTAAGACAGAACTGTCTGTGGAAACTACAACTGAAGTCAAAAGTTTACATACACCTTCCAGAATCTGCAAATTGTTAATTATTTTACCAAAATAAGAGGGATCATACAAAATGCATGTTATTTTTTATCTAGTACTGACCTGAATAAGATATTTCACATAAATGACTTTTGCATATAGTCCACAAGAGAAAATAATAGTTGAATTTATAAAAAAGACCATATTTAAGTTTAAGTTTTTTAGCATTTTTGTGTATTTGAACCCTTTCCAACAATGACTGTATGATTTTGAGATCCGTCTTTTCACACTGAGGACAACTGAAGGACTCATATGCAACTATTACAGAAGGTTTAAATGTTCACTGATGCTCCAGAAGGATTATTTTGTCTTCCGTAGCTTCTGAAGGGAAGATATTTAGGCAAAATAAGAAAAATGTTCACATCCTCATTCCGTTCAAAAGTTTACACCCCTGGCTTTTAATGCATCGTTTTTCCTTCTGGAGCATCAGTGAGCATTTGGACCTTCTGTAATCGTTGAGTCCCCCAGTCTGAAGGAGCTGAAGGAACAGTTGAGTCCCTCAGTTGTCCTCAGTGTGAAAAGATGGATCTCAAAATCATACAGTCATTGCTAGAAAGGGTTCAAATACACAAAAATGTTGAAAAACCAAAGAATCTGTGGGACCTGAAGGATTTTTCTGAAGAACAGTGTGCAGTTTAACTGTTCAGGACAAACAAGGGACTCATGAACAACTATCACTAAACAAACAAAAAAAAAAAAACATGAATTCAACTATTAATTTCTCGTATGGACTACATGTAAACATTTTTAATGTAAAATATCTTATTCAGGTTAGTACTAAATAAAAAATAACATGCATTTTGTATGATCCCTCTTATTTTGGTAAAATAATTAACATTTCACAGATTCTGCAAGGTGTATGTAAACTTTTGACTTCAACTGTATATACGATCTGGATATACTGAAGTATATTACAGTGAAAAGACAGCAGTGTCTCTGTAATGGCCGTGCCCTACCACTGTGCTAGCCTCTGAGTCCTGGCTGGTGCTTCTTGTCAGAACAGGAGGCTCAGAGCTCGCCAGGGACTCCGTATCACTCTTCTGCTGAGCAAACAAACAGAAGACACAAAGGTGAAAAAAGCAAATTCTTAACACTATGAATAACAGCATGTACAGGTATATTTACATGCATTAAATGTCAAAATAAAATAAAACATGAAAAAATATATTATTAGATTTATATTATGATTTTGATTAGGTTAAAACCCACCTGTGAGCCAGACGTCACACTGAGGCCGCTGTCAGCACTGATCTGTGATTTCTTCTCCTCAGTGTCTCCACCTTCCAGATGCTTTTTTGCTCCATCAGCCCCTGTAGAAAACACATAATCAGCTTCTTCCAGCCATTAAGCCTCTGCACTGCATTCTGGGACGTCACATGACTAACAGCGAGCTGAAGCCATCTCTGTTCTGGAGAGTGACGTGACAGTTATTGATTTTACCGAGGCGAATAATGCCATTCAGCCGGCTGCCACTCATTAGACTTACGCAGGTCAGGCAGAGAAAAACAAAGAATGCTTGCGGTCATATAGGGGAAACTCACAAAAGCAGATCAGCTGACAGTGGGCCAGATCAGTTCACAGTAGCGCTAGGTATCACAGACACACAGACAGAAGCAGTCACACATGCAGGCAAACACAGTCAATCAATCGGACAGGAGGAAGCTTCAGCTACAACTAGCGCACTCACTGCTTCTTAAAGGAAGAAACCAAAACCAACTCCAACTTGGTTAAAACTGATTACACTGTACTGTATGAGGCATCAAGAAGAAAAACAATGACAACAACAAAAATAATAGTAAAGCTGTATTCCACATCCTCCACTGTAAAATCAAAGCGAAAGAATTAGTGGCTTTTTCAGCTTTTTCTTCACAGATGCATGTGGTCTTTCAAACTCTAACAAGAAATTTTGTCAATACTCGGCTGAAAAAAGGAACTGAAATGTAGCATGATGTAGTTTATCTCACATCTTATACTTGCATCAAAATATAGTAAGATAAGTAAAAGTAGGTGGAAAACAAATGTACATAAAAATAATCAGATTGTCATTTAATTACACCACCTGAAAGCAATGAAAAATTAAATAAATGTAGGAACTTTACGTAAAAAAAAAAAAGAAGATGCATGTGAGATAAATCTATTTCATCACAGTTAAAAAAATGTGAATGCTTTCAAGAAAAGTTGCCAAGTTCAAAACAGAGCAAACCAGTCAAGAGTAGGGATGGGCATGAGTACCTGAGTACTACCAAGAGGCAGCGTTGGTTAAAAATGATCATTTTGCGATTGGTTAGAACAGTCCATTGGGACAGTACCTTGTTGGCTCATTGCTATGATAGGATGCCACCTATACATGGAGACTGACTTTCAGTCCGCATGAGAAAAGGCACTTATTCCACTGAGTACACACACAGGGACACATTCTAGTGCAGGGGTCTTACAATGTATTTATTTATTTATTTATTTATTTTAAATAACCAAACTAGACAAAAAATTGTCAGACAAATCATAAAAACAGTTGGTTTATGGCATGAGGCACTTAAAAAAAAAAAACAGAAAGATGTAATACAATGGCAAAAGAAGGCCTTCTGACACGAAAAGAGTGCTCATTTACCACTCTCAAGTACCCTCAAGTAGCCCAAGCTGATATATGTCAAGTACTCAAACTGTCAAAATGACCAAAATGCACATCCCTAGTCAAGAGTCAGATTTGCACACTTAGAAATACTGGCCCAAATACTGATTGCACTTCAGTATGAACTAATTCTGTATGCGTACAAGGCTTATTTTCATACCTCAAATTTGACTTCTGAAATTTAAACATTGCATCTAAATACATCGCTCCTTTTAAAGGGGTCATATGACGTTGCTAAAAAGAACATTATTTTGTGTATTTGGTGTACATACCTTTTTAAAACGTATTGACTTTTACAAAGCTCATCGTTCTGAAAGTGCTGTTTGCTCTGATTGGCCAGCTATCCAGTTTGTTTTGATTGGTCCGAATACCTCAAGCGTGTGACCAAAATGTTACGCACCTTACCATATTTGGAATATCAGCATCCAAAGCAATGCTGACATCCATTATAAACGAGGCCCCTGTTGCATCCAGTGTTGGGAATGTTATTTTTAAAAAGTAATTAGCTACAGTTACTAGTTACCTCTCACAAACAGTGACTGAGTTAGTAACTGAGTTATATCATTTTAAAAGAAACTAGTTACCAGGGAAAGTAACTATTGTGTTACTTTTTGAAAAAAATTTTCAAATGTGTTAAATAACTTGGACGCCCCCAATATTAAATATGATAAATAATAAAAAACATTGTACACTAATCTACATGATTTTAATGTTGCTGTGGGACAATGTAAGAGACACCTTCCAGGTGCTAAATATCACGTCTGTTAAACCCTCGAAAACCACACTGGTGCGGTCTGTCTTGTTTTTTATTGATGACTGCAAAAAAGAACTAAAATACTCCATCATTTTTGATTGTACAGAAAAAAGGTGTTGTCTGAAACTGCAAAGGCATATAGGCATAATAACAGCAAAACAATGTGCTTTTGTAAAATAACGAAAATAAACAGGATGCGCTCTCTGCCAATTTGGTTTCTGTTACCTCTCTTCACAGACACGTAAATAAAACAACCTGAATGTCAGCGAATACCTGTTACAGACATGAGAAATATATGTATAGAAAACTTGAAATCTCTAAATTTAAATGAAGTAAGCCACGTCGAAAACAAATATTCTCTGATAAAGTAATCCGTATGTTACCAGCGCGAGCTCCAGTTTTTCCCGTCTTTTTTCACGCCGAGGAGCGGTTCCGCTTTTCGAATATTAAACATCCACGTGAGACGCGTAGACATATGGGCAAATGCCCACATCACTTTCATAAACAAACGTGAACATTCATCAAGTTCAATTTGGCTACGTTTCGTTTCTGGAAGAAGACATGCTTAGAGGAATAAGCTAGAATTTACCTCAGAAGAAGAATGCAATGCAATGCGCAGCTTGATCCAGTGGAGGAGATCATTCTGATAAGTAGCCTTAAGATTACTTGCATCTGTTTATTGTGTTATTAAAAAAAAAAAAAACCCATTGCAGGTCCTATGACTGAAAGAGAGCCTACTCGGATGAAAACCACTTCAGTTAGCTCAATAAAAGTAACGCCACATTGATTACTCAAATGAACTGTTATTCCCATCACTGATAATTACTGATTATAATGAAACAATCTCCATCCCCATTACACAACCGAAAACACATGTCTGTGTGACGTCTGAAGTGTTTTCGAAAGTCTCCGTTTTCGAGGGTTGAAAATGCCAGAGTAGTGTACGACAGGCATAACCATAGCAAAAGTTATGTGTTTTAAAACCAAAACACACTAGTGTAAATGTAGCCTAAACTTTTAGAAAGAATATCTCTTTGGGTTTGAGACGTAAATCTTTGTTACTTTTTGGATCTTATATATGCAAAAACAGCTTGTAACACTCCAAAGACAAAGGAAAACATGAAATTGCGTCATATGACCCCTTTAAATAACTGCAATTTATTCTCTGACATAATGTTTGGGCCACATGTCTAAATGGGCTTTTTGAAAAGTAGTTGAGTATTCGGGGGTAGATTATGTCTCCCCACAATAGAAAGTGGTTTGAGGGGAAGAGGACTGGTGCAGGTAGAAGGACAGAGTCCCTGTTTTGCAGTTCTGCAAAGGAAAGTCTAATTGGGTGCTTAGGGAAGTGATCTTACTCTGTTCTTTTTCCAAAGCTTTTTGCTTTCTGTTATCCTGGTGCTTGCTCCACAATTCTACCCAAGATGCATTGCAAGCAAGGAGAGAAAGACAGAGAGAGAATCAGAGAGCCGGTTGAACTGTCAGATATGAAGGATGAGCTTTTTTTTCTTTCTTAGAGAGAAAAAGAATAAAAAAAACAATAAATAAAACTGAACAAGTGCAAAATCTAATTTTCCAAAACAAGGATGTTTTGCAATGATCACACAGCCATATGCAAGCTAAATGAAGGATCTGACGTCATGTAAAACCATCCAATCATTTCAAGCTAATGGGGTCCCATTACAAAACATCCTAAGCTCTGCGACCCTGTTCCTGAAGAGCCAAAATGATGGATTTCACAAAATCAGCCTTATGCCTTGGTTTTCTTTCCCCATTCTTGTCATCCATAATGGGCAATGGCTCTCCAAGGCGAGGGTGGATGGCCTGGGAGATGCAAAAGGCGTGAGATGAGGACGACAAATCAGCCTCGCAGCTGGTGGGTGAAATGGGGTGTTGCAAAAGCAGGGGGTGCAGTCTCAAAGACATTCCGTAGAATTGCAGGTGCATTATTACCAAAGGACAGACAAGGCAAGGTTATGAGGGTTGGGCTTTGGAGAGGGTGAACGGTCCCCTGTACACAGACCCAGATAAGACCGCCAATTAGAGGCCTGGGCCTGTCTTAAATGTAAGCCAACGTCTGTGGTTAGCTTTAGGGCCCATCATAGGACTGTTAACAGGGGAGGCAACAGCTCAGGACCCTTTGAAAGAGAGCAGTGGTACAGTCCAAGACCTTCACCGTCCCACTATGTCACTCTCGGCTACATAGAGCTGCAGGTTTTTCACTAACATGCATCCAATGGATTTAAGGGGAGTCGGGACTGGCATACAGGATTCGAAAAAACACGTTGAACATTCCAGAAGAAGTCTACATAAATTGGGTTCATATCCATCACAATATTCCACTTAATGTGTCTACACCAACCAGTGCCAATGCTTAAAATACTTGTTGGCTCCAAAAGCTACAGAACTTGAGAATTTGACAACTGTTTTTGGAAGGATCGCTCATACTACGATGTTCAAAAAACTAATATCTGTCATTTTCTCAGCTTCATGTCGTTCCAAACCTGTACGATTGCTGGAACACAAATGTAGATCATTTGAACAAGGAGGGTCCAGTGATGTTTTAGACCCCAATGAGTTTCAAAGCATCTTTTTCCACAGAGAAAAGGAAGTCATACAGGTTTGAAACAACAAGAGGGTGAGTAAATGATTGCAGAATTTTCACTTTTGGGTAAAGGAACTCTTCAGCCAACTTAGTTCCTAACATCTGGCACAAAGTCGGTGTAGACAGTTAGTGAAATAGAGGATGTGGGCCTAACAGACAGGTGGCCCCCAGAGAGCTCAGGGAACGTACGTAACAAGCAGCGAGAAGGGGGGGGAGGGGGGCATGCAATGGGGACTGCGTTTTACACACCAATGGACGCAATAAAATTCTCCTCGTTCAGACTCCGGGTATCAAACTGCCGTGACGATTTCCCAGAGGAGGGTGGTGGCAATTGGATACGGGGTACCAGGAGCACGCCTGCCGCCCTGGCGCTCTCCATTCGGCCCGATGGGCTCTCCTTACTGCCTGGGCTGCTAACACCCTCGGTGGGACTCCGTTTCCGCTTTTCTGGGTCTGTGAGCCACAAGCGGGCACCGAGGAAATAGAGCACGGAAAAAAGAAGAAAAGGAAACAGCAAAGACACATGGAGACAAAAGGGATAGGAGTTAAATTTGAAGGCAGGTTACAGGTGATTTCTCTAAACAGGTAGGGAAAGAAAGGCTGAAACCCAAGGATAAGTAAAAGTAAGTGCCACCGAAATGCACACGGCTGTGAAGCGGAACATGAACCTTCTAGAAAGCAGAAACCACGTTTGATGCTAAATATGACCAATAAAATGGAAATTCGACTGAAGGTTACCTTTGGTTTGGTAGTGGGTGCGTGCTATCTCCAGCAGACTGAAGACACTGGCCATGCCTCCCAGGCCAGCATTAGTGTATGAGTGCTCCAAACTGGACACTGTGCACTTCAATAGGTCAAGCATGCCTTTGTATACCTTCCTGTTTATCTCCTATACACATAGGCACACAAAAAAAATAATGAATGAAACATAAGTTAAATATTAGAGTCTTGCTTTGGTTCAGAATCAACTGACACTTCTAACTCACCACATCTCTTATAACTTCCTGCTGAGCATCCTCCTCTGATTGGACTGCGCGGTTGAGTTTGCTGAGCACAAAGACTCGCAGCTGTTCGTTCTCTAGCAGGCGGCGTACCTTCTTCATGTTAAGCCAGCCCACACCCTGCCCATCGAGGACGCTCTGGACCACCTCCTTAAGAAACTGCTGGTTCTCACTGCACAGCAAGAAGAACAATTTTAACAATTGTGCTCTACTGAGTGCATATGAAGTGAATACATATTCACTTCATACGCACTCAATAGAGCATAACAGATGTACAAACAGAAAAAGAAAATCCATTCATTTTTTATTAATTAATGGTACATTTTTTAACAATACGTATTTTTAAAAGGAACCCCAGGTATTAAAACCGATTAAAGATTTAGGTTACTGAAAAATATCCACATCGTTTTATACATATTTTCGACTATTTTTACAACAACACAAGTAGGCTTAAACTAAATGCCGTACCATCAGTTTTCCCCACAAATGCCCCTAAACGCCCTCGGATATCGAGTGAAATCCGCAATGAGAAACTCCTTGAGTGGCTGTGCGTTATGACAAGCGTCAACATGTTTACATCCTGCCAGGATGACATCTAGCATTTCTTGTCTCTGCAGTTTGTAAGCTCTTTCAGTAGCTGTGGTCTAATAAAACCCTCAAAGGCATCAGGGCTAAAGTGGAGAGAACAAAGACGCTGGTCTTTAGAAAGTTTTATTCGTCCACAGGCATCTTCCCATTCTTTTCTCCTCTTCTTATCGCTAGAAAAAGTAGTGAAGACTTACATCGCTTCTCTTGTTGCCCTTCGACTGAATATTACAACCAAAAGCCAGAAAAATGTGGCATCGTTTCAGTATTTTATTTTCCGAGATGCTTATTCCGAGTTGTGACACAGTAAACATAGCAACAGGTAGCGCCAGTAGCTCACCAAGTGCAACCATTTCACGTCATCAAAAATAATGGCGCCCTCCATAATTTGAAATATGCATAAACGTTGATTTTTTTTAAATAATGCAAGTCTTTCACAGGTTTAAGTAAATGCTGTTCTTTTGAACTTTTTTTTTTCCATCAAGAGTCTTTTAAACATTAAAGATTAAAATCAGCATATGTGACTCTGGACCACAAAACCAGTCATAAGTAGCATGGGTATATTTGTAGCAATAGCCAGCAATACATTGTATGGGTCAATCGATTTTTCTTTTATGCCAAAAATTATTAGGATATTAAGTAAAGGTCATGTTCCATGAAGATATTTTGTAAATTTCCTACCGTAAATATATTAAAACTTCATTTTTGATTAGTAACATGCATTGCTAAAAACTTCATTTGGACTTTAAAGAAGATTTTCTCAATATTTAGATTTTTGTTTGCACCCTCAGATTCCAGATTTTCAAATAGTTGTATCTCAACCAAATATTGTCCTATCCTAACAAACCATACATCACTGGAAAGTGTATTTATTCAGCTTTCAGATAAATGTATAAATCTCAATTTCGAAAAAATTGACCCTTACAACTGGTTTTGAGGTCCAGGATCACACAACAATGATTTCTGAATGATCATGCTAATATGACAGCATTGCCATCACAAAAATAAATAACATTTTAAAATCTAATTTCAAATAGAACAGTGTATGTATGTATGCATGCATGTAGAAATTAATAATATATGTATAAAAAAATTTTTTTATTTGTACAAGTGGGCAGTCTTCATTGTACTCAAATGATATATGCACGATAGCACTACTGGTTCTGGAGTAATCACATCTGCTTGTATTGTTCTAACTGGCAAGATCCTTAAGATAAAAGAGCCTTAATGAATAAATATGAGCGTCATTGCAGTACCTGGTGTTGTTGGCTCTGCCCTGGGGAGATGGAGACTCTCTCTTGACGGTGGGGCTGTGCTTAATAACAGAGGATTTCTGATCTACCAGCGCTCTGGGGGCTCGAGCACCTACAACAGACCATTCACTTTGTCAGACTGGATATAGACCTCATAAGTACGTACGTGTGTCACATGAAACCTGCTTCCATGTGTCAACACCCACTTATCCACTAAATTACCCACTTCTATACACACAAATCATTTAAATTCAGTAAACAATTCACTTGAAAACACACATCTAATAAACACCACAGCAGAAACACAATGACTACAGCATTAAAACACAGTGTAGTCTAAGACCTCTACACCGATGTTTTAACCCTGTGTCTGGTAATAGTATAGAAAGGGTAACATACAGCATTTAAAAGATTCACACCCACTTTAGCAACCTGCAAATTTTCATTTGCACCTCAGTATTTTGGACACTGCAGTAAGGGGGTATTAGATGACTAATGATGCTAACGCTGACAGTTAGAGGTGCGACTGAAGGACTGGAGCAGTAAGGAGAGCTACAGGAGCGATGACGCTGGTTGGAGCCAACACACACACACATACACACAGGCGAAGAACAGAGTGAGAAAGATGAGTGGAAGAATGGATGAGAGAGAAACAGACTGCATGGCAACAAGAAACAACACAAAAAAGAATGAAAAAAGCCCTGTCAGTTCAGATGATCATATTACACACTTAGCTCTGAGTGTATGGCAACAGCACATACACTAAAACACACAAAGCAATTCAGTGTGTGTGTCTATCCAGCCTCTGTGCATTCATCTGAACATGTACATGCGTAAAGCACAACCGGTGCATGGATGGTTTGTGCTGCATAGAAGGGCATTAACAGATGGACATCTTTACACAGATTTCACACTGTG
The DNA here is from genome assembly GCA_019740295.1 of Labeo calbasu. Taxonomy (NCBI): domain Eukaryota; kingdom Metazoa; phylum Chordata; class Actinopteri; order Cypriniformes; family Cyprinidae; genus Labeo; species Labeo calbasu. The sequence continues at coordinate 954 of JAHKKF010523497.1, read as the reverse complement.
TGGTTAGATTACACGTTCAATTGGGCCAGAGAATATATTTTTAGACAACACTTACATAGCTCATAACGAAGTCTAAATAACTATGTCATTATAAACCTAAAACTTAAAACAAACCATAAGAAAAAAGACCAAATGCATGATTTATGAATTGAAGGCTGCTAGGAAGATGCAGACATTTAAATACAATCTAATCTGCTGTTTAGTGTGCACTCTTCTGTAATTAGTTGCATAGGGTAAGTGCTTTTTTTTAAAGAAATTAATACATTTATTCATCAAGGATGCAATAAATTTATCAAAAGTGACAGTAAAGACATTTAAAATGTTACGAAAATGTTCTACTTGTATTTTCTATTAATTAAAAAATCAATTAAAGGGATAGTTCACCCAAAAATGAAAATTCTGTCATTAATTACTCACACTCATGTTGTTCCACATGGACTATTTTAACAATGTCCTTACTACCTTTTTGGGCCTTGAATGTGGTAGTTGTTTTGCTGTCTATGCAGGGTCAGAAAGCTCTCGGATTTCATCAAAAATATCTTAATTTGTGTTCCAAAGATGAAAGAAGGTCTTACGGGTTTGGAACGACATGAGGGTGAGTAATTAATGACAGAATTTTCATTTTTGGGTGAACTATCCCTTTAAAAAAAATGCCCTACGGTTTCCATAAAAATATAAATAAACTAATTTTTACCAGTGCTACAGTTTTCAACAACGATAATAATAAGAAATGTTTCTTGAGCACCATTTTAGCATTAGAATCATTTCTGAATAACAATAAAATAGAGATCATTTAAATTTTAACATTATTTTGCAATATTACTGTATTTATTATATTTACACTGCCCTCCAAAAAACACCCCTGGCAAAGTGTGGTTTTGGATGACATCAGCATAAATCCTTATCATTTTTTGGTGCAAATACATTAAAGTAACTTGACATTATCATTGAAGA
>JAHKKF010523495.1:0-45770 GCA_019740295.1 Labeo calbasu | reverse complement strand
TTATTTTATTTTATTTTATTTTATTTTATTTTATTTTATTTTATTTTATTTTATTTTATTTTATTTTATTTTATTTTATTTTATTTTATTTTATTCCAGTGCTCGCATTTGCCATTTTCGGTAAAATCATCCTAAAATGACTATAATTACTCAAAGGTCTTAAAGCGCTTGAAACACGGTTTTATTTATTTCTTTAAAAAACAGGAAAATTACAGGATTTACAGCTACAAGCAACATTCCTGCTATATTGGTATATATAAAGACGTTTGATTGTATTTATCATGGATTTATCATTTTCAGGTCCACGACTACTTGCGAACCAAATTGTGCTCTTTGTATGAAAGCGACTGTATATTTGACAAGTTTGAATGTGCCTGGAACGGAACGGACAGGTGAGGCCAACAACCCTCTCAACATCACCTTTGACCTTTGAAATATAGCCTAAGCGGATCCAGCTGCTGTGCATCTGTTCCCTCTCAATCCTTCTCTTCCTCTGCAGCGTGATCATGACAGGCGCCTACAACAACTACTTCCGAATGTTTGACCGTGCGAGTCGGCGTGACGTGACTCTGGAGGCCAGTCGGGAGGTGTGTAAGCGGCGGGCGGTCCTACAACCGCGGCGCGTGTGCGTGGGGAAGAAACGGAAAGAGACGGACGTCAGCGTGGACAGTCTGGATTTCAGGAAGAAAATCCTCCATACCGCCTGGCATCCCAAAGAAAACATCATCGCCATTGCGGCCAGCAACAACCTCTACATTTTCCAGGACAGACTGACGCCCAATGGACATCACAACACGCCGGAAATACAAAGCGCGCCTCCCAAGTAGCAGACGCCACATGCTAAATTCAGTTCATTTCTTGCCCTTTATGCTCACATTCGGTGTTGCCAGCATCAGGACAATCTCAAGAACTGTTACAAACATATATAACCCCCAAAATTGAATTATAACTGTGGTCCTGAACGAGAATGTATCGCTCCGATTCAGTGCTATCGCATGGCATGCAGTATGAACACTCGGGTTAGATAATGTTCAGCTACCCTGACACCTTCGGATCGCACATGCATGTTTACAAAGCTGTTTGCTCATGAACAGGGCTTATTTAACAATGACGAATGTAAACGAATCAGAGCCTTTTCGACGCTTTATAACGCTCTGTAGTGCTTGTGTAGATTCAGTGTCCGTTCGTTCTTCTCAGGCTCGAGTTTTCTTCAGTTTTCTTTGGTTTGACAAACTGCTCAGGGACTCTCTAAGGCCTCTTCTTATGTTCAATGGCAAAACGCACCAAAACGAAATCCAGAACAAGCAGAGGACAGGATGCAGGAATTATTGAGGTCTGCTGAGAGACATTGCTGGAAGGAAAACAGCATGTGCAGGGATCAGTTTCAATGCTGAGTCATCACCTCCCCCAGCTCAATGTGTAGAGAACATTCCCAGTTCAATGCTTCTGACCACGTACTTACAGGCGCTTGCTAGCTAGTGCACTGGTTTGATGATTTTTTCTAGCGTGTTAAAGAAATGGCTTGGGCAAAAATGAATTTCCCACTCTCATGTCGTTCCAAATCTATTTGATTTTCTTCCTGTGGAACAAAAAAGGAGAAATTTAGTGGAATGTTCATGCTGCTCTTTTCCACACAATGAAAACATACAGTATCTTTAGTATAAAGGCTACTCAAAGGAGTAGTTTACTTCCAGAACAAAAATTTACAGATAATGTACTCGCCCCCTTGTCATCCAAGATGTTCGTGTCTTGCTTTCTTAAGTCGTAAAGAAATTATGTTTTTTGAGGAAAATATTTCAGGAATTTTCTATCCATCTGTTCATCATTTAGAGCCCTTTGAAGCCGCATTTAAACTACATTTTGGAAGTTCAAACTTGGGGCACCATAGAAGTCCACTATATGGATAGAAAATTCCTGAAATGTTTTCCTCAAAAAACATAATTTCTTTACGACTTAAGAAAGCAAGACACGAACATCTTGGATGACAAGGGGGTGAGTACATTATTTGTACATTTTTGTTCTGGAAGTGAACTACTACATTTTCTGTAAACTTAAAGGAGAAGATAATGTATGCACCCCAGTGTCATCCAAGCTGTTCATGTCTTCTTCAGTTGCGAAGAAATTACGTTTTTTTGAGGAAAACATTCCAGGAATTTTCTCCATATAATGGACTTCAATGGTGGTTAACGGGCTGAAGGTCAAAATTGCAGTTTCAGTGCAGCTACAAAGGGCTCTACACAATCCCAGCCAAGGAGTAAGGGTCTTATCTAGTGAAATGTAATTTTCTTAAAAAAAAAATCCAAATTTATATACTTTTTAGCCACAAATGCTCATCTTGCACTAGCTCACTAGCTGTGCCTGCGCATCATGTAATCACGTTTGAAAAGTTGCACTAATTTTCTCATCCAACTTCAAAATCGTTGTTTTACCTTTTTTTGTAAAGGGCGTTAGACTTTCTTGCATGTTCGCTTTGTAAACACTGGGTCAGTACTTCCATCTGCGAAACTGCAGTTTGGATCAACCCATTGGCCTCCATTAAGGTCCACAATATGGAGAAAAGTCCTGGAACGTTTTCCTCAAAAAACTAAATTTTTTTTCGACTGAAGAAAAAAATATCTTGGATGACGTGGGGGTAAATTACCAGGAAATTTTCATTCTGAGAGTGAACTTCTCCTAGAAATGGAAGTAGCGACAGATCTTTCTTCTAATACTGTGAAAATAAATCGATGCATCGCTAATAGAGAAATGATTCAGATTTTCCGAATGCATCGCAATTCTCTGTCGCAACTATTTTGAGCTATTTTCAGCATATGGCACTGCATGCTTTAGAAACAGCTGTACTCTGCTTGCTTCCAATTCTTTACACACACTTGAAACGTAAATAATCATTCTTAAAGTTCGAAAAGGTTGATGCGAATTACAAGGGAGTTCACAGTGGGCTATTCACATTACATTGCATACTGTTTACATTATTCTCGCATCATACAGGCATTCATACATGACTCCCCTGCTGAAAAATACAAACAGCTAAAACCAGCCTAAGCCTGTTGGTTGGTCTTAGCTGGTTTAAGCTGGTCTCCCAGCCTGACCAGCTAAGGAAGTGGCCAAACCCTTCTAAATCCAGCCATAGCCATTTAGCAGTTTTTTTTCAGCAGGGTCTCTCGTGAGCATTTGAATGTATGGTTATAACTAGATTAGAGCACATCTGCTGGTAAAAACTAAATTTAAAAACGATTCCAGAGAGAAAGACAATGGATTTGGAAAATCTCATAATCGACCTAGGAATTGTGATGCATCAATTTACTTTCATATTTTAGTGAAACGGATGCAGTGTTGCCAAGTCTGCGTTTTTCAGCGAAATTGGGCTACTTTAACACTGTTGCCACGGATTGTTTTTCATGTCCACGGGTTGAAGTGACCCCAGTAACGTGATATTTATCCCCTTGGGATGCGAATTTCACCAGGTGAAACCCCACCAAAAATGTGTATTTTGCCCAGCGAAATGCGATTTTAATGGGGGACCCTCCTCAAAATGTGATTGGGCTAGTTTTGAGTATCAGTTGGGCAGGTTTTGTTGTGACCTGGCAACCCTGAACGGATGATCGAACAGTCAATCAAATAAGACCGGAATTGGTTCTATGCACTGGTTGTTGATTGTATGGAGGCAGATCTGAATCAGGGTTGCCAGGTTACTCAAAATTAGCCCAGTCCTTTCAAAGGGGGGTCCAATGGTAAAAAAAAAAATGTTCTGTGGGGTGAAATACACGTTTTTTGGTGGGGTTGCTCTGGTAAAATTAGCATTTCAGGTACTAAATATCACGTAACTGGGGATGCATTAACCCGCGGACATAAAAAACAACCCACGGCAACAGTGCTAAAAAAGCCCAGTTCCGCTGTAAAATCACAGACTTGGCAACAAAGATCTGAATGTGAGTTAAAACTTGTAAAACGTGGGCGGAGTTTATGCAGTTTATGCAGTTCGGCATAATGCTGCATTCACGCCATGCGTAATTCCGAGATGAAAACACGTGACATTCTACTTTATCTGAATTATGTGTTTCTATGGCAACACTATCAACGCCAAAGCCATCACGTGTTCCTGAACTGGTAATTACAACTTGTAAACTCGTAATGTTTTTAGAATTACGACTTAAACCAGTTGCAGATGTACCACGTGACCGCCGTCAGGTTCGTTTTGGCGCTATTTAGGCGCTACCTCAGAGTCCGACAACATGGGAAGCTATGAGTAAAATGTCACGTGTTGTCATCTCGGAATTACGGTCATTACGACATGGCGTGAAGGCAGCATAAGTCAAGAGAGAAGTCTGCTTTTTACCGTAATATCAAGGTATTTGTAGGAAATACGAGGTCAGAAAAAAATGAAACACATGCACAATTTTAAATCAGCATTATAATTCAATTTTCTAAATCCATGTTAATCTTATTGCTCCTCACTACACTAAAAAACTTACAATGTCAGCAATATTTTCTAATTGATCTACCTGTGTAATGTAAAAAATTAACAATGTAAATTTCCTGGTGTAGCCTTGTCTGCGCTGATAGCCTTGTGCTGTCAAAACAATTAATCGTGATTAATAGCATCCAAAATAAAAGTTTGTGTTTGCATAACATTATATATATTTATATATACACATATAAATATACGCAATACACACACACATATATTATGTAAACACAAACGTTTAATTTGGATGCAATTAATCACGATTAATCGATTTGACAGCCCTAATTGTTTTTTTTTTACTTGTTCTTCATTCTTCAAGTCATTCTTCAAAGCTTCTCCCATGGGTTTTGAACAACATGAGGGTGAGGAAATTTGGGTGAACAAACCCTTTAATACAAATTCGTCAGAGCGAGCTAGATCACAGCTTTGAGGTAAAATCCCAATTCCCCTGTATGAAGTATTTTCAGCATGATGCCTGGTTGGTACCTTTTGATCTGCATATTACAGAAGTGACGTCCACAAGAGGGCGCTCGCAGTGATTGTGTTTATATCCTGAAATTGGTTCAAATACAAAGGAAACCTGAACTGAACCTGTGCTTCTTCTGTTGTCCTGGCACGACATCAACACGAGAGAATCTCACAGAAAGGCCTCTGTGTCGTTTAACTCAGACTTTTATTTCATTTAAAATAATTCATACAAATGCATACAGTCACAAACATTTCTTTTTGGATTCTGTTTAACAAAAAATATTAATATCTCATAGTATATATAGTATGTATATTGCTAGCCTACCACTTTACCAGGAAGGAAACTATGTAGGCGATGGAGAGCTGCAACTATCCCGGCATCCTCGAAAAACACGGTACAATCAAGTCACACACAAACAGGCAAGCATTACGCCAGCTTTGCACAAGACAAATTTGTTTTGTTTGTTTTTTTTTTTCTTTTTGTTCAAAACGTGAACATTTTCTGTTTTCTTTTGAACCTTTAACACATAAAGTAATACATGCTCCAAAAATAAAAACATACTGAGTGTAGTTCTTTAAAGTACTGTACTGAATTTTGACTACAAAAGACAAATGGGTACAAAAAACAATGCACTATGTGGTTTAATTTAAAAGGAAGGGAGGGGGGAAAATAAATTTTCCTGAGAGGGTGTGCAAATCCCGCCTCTTTCGGGGCTTTTAAAATCAAACGAGCGAAACTAGTATGCTTTTTGTTATCGTATCTATAACAAGGTGGTAAGATGCCTCCCTTAATGCTGTTTTTGCAGGGTTTTTTTCTCATCTACAAACCACTGATCATGTCCTAAAAACTGTACACAAACAGGTTACATTCATGTAATAGCTACTGTTGTTTTAACAATGAAACCCATTAGACAGACAAAATAACAGATAAAAGATCGCCCACTGCACTTGGACAGACTACAATCTAAAACAGCAGGATTTTGCATCAGGGAGAAGTTGGAAATCCACAAGATTTTCTCTTTTTTCTCGTTGTTGTTTTTTTCCCACTAGATACTTCAAAGAGCGTAGTCCACCATCTTCAGTCAAAGAGCTGGCTACTTTGGAGTTGTGGTTGTTTTTAGTGGCTGGTTCTGAGCCCGGGAGCCTGTTTCCGCTCCTCTTCTTTGGGGTAAAGAAGGACCAGGAGAGTTCTATAGTGGTACGGAGAGCCTGAGAAGAGGGGGCTACAACTGTTCGTTGGGATGCTGCTCTCTATCGGGTTCGGGTTTGCCGGTTTGGCCCGGCGACGGGGCGTGCGGAGGGTGGGCCACGGTGGGCAGGCTGTGGGTTATGGGCACGGTGCTTGGCATGATGCCCTCCACTGGCGGAGGCAGACCCCCTGAAGCCAGGCTCACTACGCTGGCGGGGTACCTGAGGAAAGGGAAGAATATTAAACAGAAGTGTCAGCAACACCTGCAGCACAGCGACAGTCCCTGCAGTAAAGCCCTCCAAGTCTCTATTAAACTAAAATCTTACTGCAAAATGGTGGATTAAAAAATGTTACTGATGAGTTACTTCCAGCTCTGCAATCTGATTGGATGAGTCATGGTTAAATACCACATAGTTAAGTACCACATATATAATGTGATGCATTATATTCCACAATCTCTTTTTTCTTCAGCAAGGATGCATTAAATTGATCAACAGTGACAGTAAATATATGTATAATGTTACAAAAATGTATATGTGACCCTGGACCACAAAATCAGTCTTAAGTCGCTGGGGTATATTTGTAGCAATAGCCAAAAAAGCATTATTGATTTTTTTTTTTTGCCAAAAATCATTAGGAAATTAAGTAAAGATTATGTTCCATGTTCCAAGAAGATATTTTGTAAAATACCTACTGTAAATATATCAAAACTTAATTTTTGATTAGTAATATGCATTTTTATGAACTTAATTTGGACAACTTTAAAGGTGATTTTCTCAATATTTTTATTTTTTTGCACCCTCAGATTTCATATATTGAAATAGTTGTATCTCGGCCTAATATTGTTCAATCCTAACAAACCATACATCAATGGAAAGCTTATTTATTCAGCTTTCAGATCATGTATAAGTCTCAGTTTTGGAAAACTGACCCTTATGACTGGTTTTGTGGTCCAGGGTCACATATTTCATTCATATAAATGCTTCTGAAATTTCTGTTCATTAAGGAACCCTGAAAATTAGCTTTGCCATCACAAGAATAAATTGTATTTTAAAATATATTAAAAAGACAACAGTAATTTAGAAGTGTAATAATATTTCACAGTTGTAATGTTTTTACAGTATGTATCCAAGTATGAAATTGTTTTTCTATTATAAGTGTGCTCTGTACAATATAGTTATATTGTCATATTGATTTATAATCAAATTGTTCACTTGAACTGGTTCTTTTTAATGAATCAGTCAAACAGATTCACATTCTGGTCTGAATGATTCATTAGTGAATCAGTCTGAATCTTATTTCAAAAATTCTTATTCAGTAATAATATATACGATAGGAAAGGTCACAGAAATTCACTTCAAATAAAAAAAAAGATTAGCTTTGCCATCACAGGATTAAATTTTATTTTAAAATATATTAAAAAGACAACAGTTATTTTTAAACAGTTACAGTTATTTATGTAATAATGTTTCACAATTGTAATGTTTTTAATGGTATTTTGGATTAAATAAATGTAGACTTGGTGAGCATAGGAGACGTCTTTCAAAAATGAAAAAATTTTACAGCAAACTTTTGAATGTGTATATTAATATAATAACTTGCACACTAACTGTAAACATCCTACAGTTAAGCATTAGAACCATATTACTTAACATGACTATAAGAATTGTGTATTATTATTATTATTAATACTTTTGATTATTATTATTATAATATATATATATATTTTATATCTAATATTTTAATGTTTTATAATAACATTTTATAATTAATTATTTAAATAAATAAATAAATAAATAAATACATTATTGTATTTATTTATTTATTTAAAATTTGTGTCTTTTATGTGTTTTATAAGCTGTCACAGTGATTTTATCATGGCATGAAAACAAAAGAAAAATATCAGTGAATTTTGAAATTTTCAAATATCATTTTTTTTCTATAAAACCATGTAAAAGTAATGAATATACATTATAGTTATACAAGATATATAACAGTCATATAGTCATACTGATTGAATGATTCTGTGAGTATGTGAGTCTGAATGATTCATTAGTGAGTCAGTCTGAATCAAAACTATTTCCAGAATTCTTGTCCAGTAATCATAACAATTGGAAAGGTCACAGAATTTCACCTTGAAAAAAAAAAAAAAGTAAAAAAAGAGGGATCCCTTTAAATGCCCTCTGTCGGTGCCGATAGCCTTGTGGTTGCAGCACACCGACATATGGCACAGTTGCGCTTAGGGCGTCCCAAGTTCGAATCTTGCCTTGTGGACCTTTCCCGATCCCACCCCCATCTCTCTCTCCCACTTGCTTCCTGTCATATCTCCACTGTCCTATCCAGAAAAATGCAAAACTGCAAAAAAGCCCTCTATGTCTGCTTCAAAATTTACTAACTTTGTCAGTACATATGAATTTCTGTTTTCAATTTCAATTATTATTCAGAATTGTATTCTCTGTGCCTCATCTCATCTGCTGTCATTAAATTTTATTATATACAGTCCCTATCATAATTAATACTGGCTACTGTTCTGCTCTTTAGATATCATAGTGGGCAATAAACCCATATCAATCAATCACTAATTATTTCCCCCACACACGTGGCATAGGCTTTTCAGAGGCGGTTTACAAGATGACATTACTAAAGAAAGATGAGAAGAATTTTCTAATAACATGCAGTGAGACCAGGAACATGTATTGAGAAATCCAAAGTATTGATTTCAACCATGGCACAATTATTCTTATATGGCCAGTTTGTGAATTACCCTTTTACTACAAGTTCTGGTAAAAATATCTGTGCAAACACAAAACAGCACCACCACCTATATGAATATGGATTTGTCAGTAGTTTGCTGTACCTGTAGGCTCCATTGAGTTCTGGATGAACAACAGCAGGGTCCATGCCGGCCCAATGCGTGGTCTGTGTTAGAAACTCTTTGTTGACGCAGTTCTTCAGGCTGTCTGGAATGCGACCTGGAGGAGGAAAACAGCTTCATTACAGCAAACCCTGAGTCATTGATCACGGCACATCAAGCCTGCAGAGCTGCAATTAAAGAACAATGTTTTCCCTCGGCTGATGAAAGAGGTCAGGCACCCAACGCTCTCAAATCATTTGACAAATGCCAGCTCTGAGGCAGTAAAGAGTGCTACTGATAGCGTCATGTGGCGACGTACCGGTAATAGCTCGACGGATCTCCCGTGCCGCCTCCTCGCGCATCTCAATGGAGGCCTGCTCGCTGTACCACGCCGCGTGAGGAGTGCAGATCAGGTTGGGCGCGTCTTTAAGAGGACCTTGGCTGAAACTGACAAATACAGCTGTATAAGGGTCTGATGCACTCACTTAGTGACTTCAGTGTAAGGGCATTTCACAGGGTGACCAATACATTTTTATGAACTTTTCAGTTCTTTGTGATTACTGGATGATGAAAAATCATTTTGTAGACAGCATGATTAAAACAATGAAATTTTTTAGAACTGAGAATTTTTAAATACGTTTCTATGACTTTTCTAGCCCTGGAAATTGCAATTTTAAAATTCTGCTCGACAACAGTTTAAAATTAATGCATTTAATGCATTCTGAATTCTGATTCCAGAGCTAGTGTTACACCAGCTTTTGTGCTTAAAAATACGCAAATTTTTATTTTCCGAAAAAAATGACCTATCTGTTCGCTAGATAAAATGATAAGACCCTTCTTCCTTGGCTGGGATCGTTTAGCGTCCTTTGAAGCCGCATTTAAACTACATTTTAGAAGTTCAAATTCGGGGTACCAATGAAGTCCATTATATGGAGGAAAATCCTGAAATGTTTTCCTCAAAAACCATAATTTCTTCACAACTGAAGACAGAAAGACATGAACATCTTGGATGACAAGGGGGTGAGTAAATTATTCGTAAAGTGTTGTTCTGGAAGTGGAGTCCTCCTTTAAATGCCCCTAAAATGTAACATATTACAGCAAAAAATGACCAATATGGGTTTTTGTTTTATATTTCTATCATATGATATAGTTTAGCATTTTCACATGAGCAAGAGTACCATTTTTATCAGAATAGCTGGGTGATTGCAAATGTGATATGATTTCATACAACAGCACAACATATTGTTACATTTCAAACACTGTTTGTCTGCTTTTGCACAATTTCCCAACTAAAATAGTTCCAAACAAAGCCAAAGCGAAACTGTTGTGCATTACTGGATGAATCCATCATTTTGAATGAATTAACTGAGCCAATGATTCAGTGAGCCATTCATAAAAACAGTCACTTGATTCATTTCTGAACAAACCAGCTGTTTGAAACAATCAACTGAATGAATGACGGTTTTAGTTTTGTATCATATTTATCACATATTAATATTCTTTTTTATCATGTTGACTCAAAATGTTTCGTTCTAAAGCTACTTGTTCGCAATGTCTATTCCACATTACTATTTAACATTACACTAATTAACAAAATAATGATAATGTCTCATTTAACACAAAAATTGCTTTTCTAAGTCCAAAATTGTTTAATTTGTGATTAATCAGATTCATTAATCATCATTTTAATCGCTTGACAGCCCTAATGTTATAACTTGTTTGAGTATAAAAAAGGTTTCTATAAACCATGTAAAAGTAATGAACATTTCAGTAGTGAATATACATTATAGTTACACTCTACACATAAAAGTTATATAGTAGTATTGATGCTTGGGCAAATTGTTCACTTTTATTGATTCTTTTTTAATGAATCACTTGAACAGATTCACATACTGGTCTGAATGAATCAATTTGGATCAGAACTATTTCAAAAATTCTTATCCAGTAATCATAAATGATTGAAAAGGTCAAAGAAATTCACTTCAAATTTAAAATGTAAAAAAAATAATAAAATTAAGTGGGTAAGTCGCCAACAGCCTTGTGGGCAGTGCGCCGACATACAGTGCTGTTGCGTTACGTGCGTCCCAAGTTCGAATCCCGGCTCGAGTACTTTTCCCGATCCCGCCCCCTTCTCTCTCTCCCACTTCGCTTCCTGTCAGCTACTAATCTGTCCTATCACAATAAAGGCAAAAAGGCCAAAAAAAAAAAACTTAAATAAATAAATAAATAATAATAAGAAGAAAAAATTTAAATGCTCTGTACGTCTGTTTCAATAAATAACTTTCTTTCATATTTCTTGATTATTCTGATTCTTTTTCTCATAATATGTGTACATATGAGCAATTCTGTGTCTTATTTCATTTGCTGTCATTATATTTCATTATATAATGTATCTGAAACTAAAACTAAAACATTTTTGCTAATTGAAATAAAGTGGAAATAAAATATAAATACTAGATGTAACTGTAATGAAATAAACTACGAAACGTTGCCTTGGCAATTAACTAAAATAAGGTGAAACTGTAAAATTACTAACTGTAAATAAAAATTAAACTGAACTAAAACAAATCGAAATGAAAAATAAACTAACGCTAAATAGTATTTTTAAAAATATAATAAAAATGACAAAAGCACATAAAAATCACAACAAAAATGAAAAAATATCTAAAAAATACTGGTAACACTTTACAACAAGGTGTCATTTGTTAATGTATTAACTAACATGAACAAATTACAGTGCTTAATCCTTGGTAATGTTAGTCAAAAATACAGTTGTTCATTGTTTGTTCATGTTAGTTCACAGTGCATTAACTTATGTTAACAAACACAACTTGTGATTTTAATAATGCATTAGTAAATGCTGAAATTAACATTAATAAATGCTGTAGAAGTATTGTTCATTCTTAGTTCATGTTAACTAATGTACCATATTGTAAAGTGTGACCAAAATGAAAAAAAAACCTATAATGAAAATACATATAGTATTAAAAAACTATATATATATATATATATATATATATATATATATATATATATATGTATATACACACACATACACAGACACACACTAAAATAACACTGACTTTCACTAAAGTGAACACACTATTTATGCCTTAATTTCTTATTGGTGCTTGTCTTCTTTAAAACTGCCTTCAGGGAACAGCTCGCATTCTTTGCATTCCTTGTAATGCATTTGTAGCAAACAGATGCACATTTTGTGGGGTTTGAAGCCAAAAAACAATGCAAAAAGACCTGCAGAGGCAGGGTGTGGAACAGAAATGCAAGCAATCCATCCAAATGTCAAAACAACATGAGTTTTCATCATCAATTGTGGTTGTTAATCACCTGAAGGGCTCTGTCTCATGGACGTCCAGGGCCGCTCCCCGTATTCTGCCCTCTTTCAGAGCCTGGGCCAAAGCCTTCTCATCCACCAGACCACCACGCGCCGTGTTCACTAGGAAGGCGCCCTGCCGCATCTACGATCAACACAGAATATTGATGACACACAAATGTGGCACCAGCGCATTGGTGCTCCTGTGCTTGTGAACGGCTGTAGGCGACACCTGTTTGATGGTGAAGTCGTTGATGAGATGGTGGTTGTGTTCATTGAGGCTGCAGTGTAAGGTGACGCAGTCGCTGTGGAAGAGCAGGTCCTGTAGGGTGTTGACTCTCTGCAGCCCCAGGGCTCGCTCCATCCCGTCAGACAGGTACGGGTCGTAGAAGATCACGTTAAAGCCGAATGCTTTGGCCCTGAGTGCCACTGCCTGTCCAACACGCCCTGAGAAGAGACATAAGCCATGCATAAAAGGAATGAATTATTTTTTTGTATTACAATAATTCAGTATAATACCTGTTGCTGTCATGGCAATGACAGACATGGCAAATTGACAACATTACAACAAAACAGGTTTCATTCAAAAAGAGCTACTTTTCCTGCAGTCTGCCAACATAGAAAAACAGTAGAAAATTGTATTTAATATGTATCGGCCTGATAGTCCTTATGAGCCTCTGTGAGCTTTGTTTTGTTTTGAATTTCAGCAAAAAGTGTTTAGGATTTCATTGAGCTTAATTTATGCATTACTGTTTAAAAGTTTGGGGTAGGTAAGATTTTATTTTATAAATAAGACTCTTATGCTCACCGATATTGCATCTATTTCTTTTATAAAATATACAGTAAAAACAGTAATATTGTGAAATATTAGTATCATTTAAAATAATGTTTTCTGTCTGAATTCATTTTAAAAATGTAATTATTCCCATGATTCAAAACTGAATTTCAGCATCAGTACTCCAGTCTTCTCACATTATCCTTTAGAAATTTTATCAGTGTTGAAATTAATTATTTTCAGTTATGCTACTTAATATTTTAAGCATATATATATTTTTAAGTAAATATTTTGGAACCTGTGTATTACATTACCAGTTTTTTTGCATACACTACAAGATTTTTACTGTTTTTTTTTTTAAGAAGACTCTTCTGCTCACCAAGACTGCATTTATTTGATCCAAAGTACAGCAAAAACTGTAAAATTTTGAAATTAACTATTTAAATGTAAATTTTCAGCTTCATTACTCCCGTCTTGTTTCACATGATCCTTCAGAAATCAATCTAATATGTTGATTTGCTGTTCAAGAAACATTTATCATTATTATCATTATTATTATCAATATTTAAAACAATTGAGTACATTTTTTTCAGGATTCTATGATAAATAGAAAGATCCAAAGATCAGCATTTATCTGAAATAAAATGCTTTTGTAACATTATACACTGTACCATTCAAAAGCTTGGAGTCAGTTTTTCGGAGGAAACAAATGTACAAATAATAATAATAATAATAATAATAATAATAATAATAAATGTTTTTGAGCAGCAAATCAGAATATTAGAATGATTTCTAAAGGATCATGTGACACTGAAGACTGAAGTAATGATGCTGAAAATTCAGCTATGAAATCACAGGAATAAATTACATTTAAAAATATATTCAAATAGAAAACAGTTATTTTAAATAGTAAAAATATTTCAGAATTTTACTGTTTTTTCTGTACTTTGGATCAAATAAATGCAGCCTTGGTGAGCAGAAGAGACTTCTTTAAAAACATAAAAAATCTTACTGTCCAAAAACTTTTGACTGGTAGTGTACATATACAATTTTCTTTGTAAAGTAAATTATTTTAAAGAAAATAAACATTTTAAGTACGATTTTAAAATAAACAAATAAAGACCTTTATTGGCAAGTGCTGAAATGAGAAACCGTATACTTCACTATTCTTGCTCTGCGAAAAAAAAGACTTTTGGATGGACAGAAATGAAGATCAAATAGTCTACACACATTAGTTTCCTGTTATCTTTATGGTGGCTCCCTAAGTACAATTAAATTTTTTCCCTGCCTGCAGCAGTGTATTCAGATTTACTCACCCCTAAACAGCACATAAAAACAAAACAAACAGCAGCTGGCTACTTTATATCTCATTCCGAGGATCTCTTTCCGTCTAAGTGGGTTTTTCTCGACCAGAATACACAGCGAAGTGAATCAAACATCATGTCAAGAGTCAAAAGCGCGACATGCGAGACAACACACCTAGGCCAATGATCCCCAGCGTCTCTCCTCTGATCCGGGCCGCCCCAGACGCGACCTCCCGTATTTGTTCCACGCTCTGGACCCGCGTGCCCTCTCGGAGAGCCTGGTGCAGCCAGGTGGTGCGTCGGTACAGGTTTAGGATGTGACACATGGTGGAGTCTGCGGTCTCCTCTACTGAAGCTGCTGGCATGTTGCAGACTGCTATTCCTGTGGGTGTGGAAAGGTTTAGGTCAGACTCTTCATGCAGCAAACATATACTGTTGTGTATTGTGTGGGATGTAATGGACAACCTTCTTAACCATTACCTAAGTCTCCAGCAGACTTTATGTCGATATTATCGAAGCCGCTCCCAATGCGGACAATTATACGAAGTGCTTTGAACTTTTCCAGGTCCTCCCTCATCAGGGTGATGGTGTGGTACATGAGAGCACCCACTGCTTCATTTAATACCTGAGAGAGTGGACACAAATCTACGGTCAGTCTGTGCGAAGAAGATGGTCACAAGTATAGCAACTCTCAAGCTGAGGGGCAAACACAGTGAGTAACAAATCCCAGAGTCAAGCATATGACATAAAGACAAAAATATATTTATCGTGGGCCATGACTTAAAGGGACAGTTCACCCCAAAAGAAAAATTCTGACATTAATTACTCACCCTCATGTTGTTCCAAACCTGTAAGACCTTTGTTCAAATAGTTAAAATTGTCCATGTGACTTCAGTGGTTCAACCGTAATTTTGTGAAGATAAGAGAATACTTTCTGTGCGCAAAGAAAATAAAAATAACGACTTTGAAAAAAGGTCTGACGTGTTTGGACCGACAGAAGGGTGAGTAATCACAAAAGTTTCATTTTTGGGTGAACTATCTCTTTATTTTTTCATTGTTTTAGAGAATAAATTGGTACAAAATGCCCTAGATTTTCTAAACAAGGTAACAAATTCTTAATTTGTGGTAACAATTTAACTAAAACAAGATAATCAATTAATAAGTCATGCTAATGATTTCCCATTTTGTGGTTACTATATATATGTTTTTCCTGCATGTTATGTGTTATTATTTTCTTTATTATACACTACCAGACTACAAGATTAATACAAGATTTTTTATGTTTTTAAAGAAGTCTCTTCTGCTCACTAAGACTGCACTGTAAAATTGTGAAATATTTTTTACTATTTAAAATAACTGTTTTCTATTTGAATACAGTTTAAAATGTAATTTATTCCTGTGTTCAAACCTGAACTTTCAGCATCATTACTCCAGTCTTCAGTGTCACATGATCCTTCAGAAATCATTAGAATATGCTGATTTGCTGTTCAAGAAACATTTTTAGGTTTATCAATACTTAAGACAATTGAGTACATTTTTTCAGGATTCTTTGATGAATAGAAAGAGCCAAAGATCAGCATTTATTTGAAATAAAAAGCTTTTGAAACTTATCCTTTTAACTGTTACTCCCATTTTTGAACACAGACATTAAAATCCAGACTTACATTTTTATAATTCAATGAAAAATTTTTGTAATATGATTTTAATTGACATTTTCGATGGTAATGCAATGTCTGATTTTAAAATGCCTTTCAAAGGATGACTTTTGAAATTTTAACTTTTGAACTGATATATAATTTCTCATGATAGGGGAAAAAGGCTACGAAGAAAGTCATTTGTGACGAAGGTCAGAACTCATGTTATGACGTAGATTTTTTTAAGTTGCACTCTTGACATACTAATCTATTACTTTTCCTACATAATTTGTAACACAAAMATATGGTAAAATATCTATTTAGGAGTCTTAGACCTTTCCAACAATGTATAGTTTGTCATGATTAGATTAGGCTTTATTTGTAATATAGTGAAGTAAACTTAAGTCGTCCCACAGAGGGGACGGTGACAGTTAAAGGGTTAAACATACCATTCAAATGCTTGGAGTTGGAAATGCTTTTTTATTCTAGAAATTAATACTTTTATTTAGCAAGGATGCTTTAAATTGATCAAAAGTGATTATAAAGACATTTATAATGTTACAAAAGATTTCTATTTCAGATAAATGCTGTTCTTCTGAACTTTCTATTCATCAAAGAAACCTGAAAAATTCTACTCAGCTGTTTTCAACATAATAATAAAAATAATAAATGTTTTTTGAGCAGCAAATCAGAATATTAGAATGATTTCTAAAGGAACATGTGACACTGAAGACTGAAGTAATGATGCTGAAAATTCAGCTTTGAAATCACAGGAATAAATTACAATTTAAAACATATTCAAATAGAAAACAGTTATATTTAATAGTAAAATATTCCAAAATGTTACTGTTTTTGCTGTACTTTGGATCAAATAAATGCAGGCTTGCTGAGCAGAAGAGACTTCTTTAAAAACATTAAAAATCTTGCTGTTCAAAAACTTCTGAGTGGTATTGTATATTTATTAAAAACAATATTTTTGAAAAAATATTTAAGATTTTGAAGTTTTTCAGGAGTGCACAGCACTGCAGGCTTGAGCCAATTTCACCCTGATCAAGATGCAATAAAATTAATTTCAAGACTCAAGATACTACTATGCCCTTATATGGGTAGACATTAAACCAGATGAATTGAGTTCATTACAAGATTTCAAAGATTTCATTCATTTTAAAAACTGGCTTGGGCTCAATCCCACTCCTACAAAATCACACTCAGACATGAAGATCATTCAACTGTCATTTAAACATCACCCTGTCAAACATGCCCAGGTTATATTCCACTCAAAAAAATATTATATTATATTATATTATACAGTGTTTCCCCTGCCATTATATAACGGCACCTCCTGCCCTCTTTAAAGGTCAAATAAACGTTATTTTCTACATAGCGCCAGATCACAACAGACGTCATTGAAGGTTACCTTTTGCTATAGAACAGGTCCATATCTTGTTCTTTTACTAAACAAACAAAATGGTCTTACGTTATTTATCTTATTTACACAACGGTTTGCCATTTCTGTCTTTACGTGGACGCGCGTCTACAAAATAACACGCGGACGGGATCGCGGAGTCCATTCATAAAAACGGATTTACTCTATAGCGCGGAATGCCGCGGAATTCGTCAAGTTTTGGATGAATAAATCAAAAGTAGGTCTCTCACTTAATTCGAATCGCGATATGGACTAACGTCTGTAAATATTAAAACGCAAAAAGACGGTTTAAATATGAATCCTCCATGTTCCGCTTGTCTCTGTATGATGAATGGCGGAGACGTGGTTTTGTTTACTACACAAATAGTGAAGCACAAGTGAGGCTCGCGGTGGTTTTCGCCCTTTGGGTCTCATTATATGACAACATAAACGTATGAACTTAATCTCCAGAGCTGCTGTGAGAGTCACTTCATGTGAATTTTACCGTTTCATTTGAGAAAATTAGCGTCATATCATAGTGTATACACGCAAAAACTAACCGGCAACCCGTCAAAATAAAAGTTCGGTTTAACATGTAACAGAAGTGTATTAGTCTTGTATTACTTTTGTACAGTATAATGTAGGTGTTTATATTCCTATCTCTGGCAAATTTAAATAAAACAATTAAATGCTAAATATAAAACAACATTTACCACCTAACTGTAGAAAAAAAATTATACAATTATTATAATTTTTTTTTTTACATTCAACAGAATATTCACACAGTTTTTCTTCCATGTATATATATTTTAGCAGAGAAACCTCTGTTTGTTTGGCAACAAATAAAAGGGTTTAATTTCACTTCATTATAAATAAATAAATGTTTAATGCCTTTATTTAATTAAAATCAGAAAAATTAAAAAACAAGAATTTCTGAAAAAAAGAAAGAAAAGAAAACAATTGTAGGGCCCTATTGTTCTTATGGGGACTTATTTTTTCACTGAAATAAATGTACAGAGAGTAAAAAGTAAAGTAAATGTTACCGAAAAAAGTACCGTACCGTACGTAAACCAGAATGCTAGGGGAAACACTGTTATATTTTATTATATTATTATTTAGTTTTATAAATGTTGTTTGTATTTTTATTTTAACACCTGTTGTAAAGTTCTGAAACAACAATATATTTAATTTGTTGATTTCTTTTTTAAACATCACTGTGGTATTTGTGGTGCTGAATTTAATTTGTTACATTTTTAAAACTATGGAAATGAACCGTTATCACTGATTATATTATTAATTTTGTTAATGTTTTGAATTAGATTTTATTTTCATATTATTTAATTATTTTATATATTGTTTAGACTTTAAGACATTTGTTATGAGTTTTTGTTCTATAAAAATGTCTATATAGTTGTTTGTTTTTTATTATTAAGACTTTTAAGTTTTAGTTAATTTACTAAAACTGATGTCACCTTGGAAACAAGCTGAAATGTTTCTTTTATTTTATTTCAGTGATAATAACCCTGGTAATGAGAATGTGGGGATGTGTTTCATTGTCAAGAGCTAATTATGCGCTTCAGGGATCGTGTTTTTACATTGTAAATTGTTTAAAAAAGCCTGAGGCAGAGAAAAACTCTTTGGAGGAAAGTATTATGACAAACACTAAAAGCCTCCAACATGATTTGGAGTTAATATGACCCAACACGTTTAGTTTAGTTTAGCTGCCGATGACCGAAAACAAAAACTTCACTGTGTAACTTCACTAACAAAGGGTTTGTGATTAATCAGTTTACTTGAAAACACTTGACATAATCTAATAAACCATCAAGTTCTGGAGTAACACACAACATAAACAGATCTATCACATTATAACTCTGGTTGATGATGAAAAACATCATTTGGTTTGACACCCATCAAGAAAAATCACCGCATTAAGCAATCAGCGTTGTTTATGAGCTGCAACAGAGATTTTTACAGCCGTTTTTTAACAGACCGCTTTCACGTCGCTTTATCATCCGCTAATAATTTCCCTCCCAGACAGACAATTGATTTTCTATCTTATCAGAAGCTCTTTTCTCCGTGCGAGGAGACTTTATAGTTTCAGTCCATTCAACAGCGGCCGGTTAAAGCAGTCAAATAAGGAGGCTCTTTGTAGGTTTGTGGGAAGGGGCAGAAAGGGAGTGCCATCTGTCTGTGCAGGCCTGGGGAGTGTTCTTTGAGAATCAACCTGGCAGCCACCCAGAACCACACAAAACACGCCAAGAGCAATCGACAAATCAGCAGAAAAAATGTGCAGGCCCCGGCCACAGTAAACGTCTGAATGAGCATGAACGCAATGAGAGCCAGTAAATATTTATATGACATGGAATTAAGCAAATTGTGTTGAGAGTGAGTGATTTATGGTAGCCTGCGATGGCTGGCCTTTCGTGTGCAGCCGGCTGAATGAATGGAGCAAATGAGTTTCATTTAGGTTCATGGGTAGTGTCAAAGAGAAAACGGTTACTCTTAATAATACCGACAGCAACAAATCAACTTTCCCCTCTGTATGAACGAGGCATTTGCTCTTTTTCCAGCCAGTTGTATTTAATCCACATACACCTGTATGGGTCATTAGTGCTTTTTTTCCTCACTGCTGGCCAAAATCAGCATTTTTTTATTGCATCCTTCAGATTTGGCATACTGCAAGCAAATAAGACCAGGACGAAATAGTAATTGTCTACGCAAGATTACAAAGTATTCGACGGTTAACTACCTTTTATTTTACATATATTTTATATACAGAAATTTCTGTTTTTATTATGGCTGTCAAACGATTAATTACAATTATTCACATACAAAATAAAAGTTTGAGTTTGCCTAATATATGTGTTTGTACTGTGTGTAATTATTATGTATATAACAATACAAAATATTTGTATTTATTTATAATATAACTTATATAAAAAGGTTAATAAATACATATGCTTGTAAACTTTTCTTAAATATATACATGAATACACACAAATTAACGTATATATTTAAGAGAAATAGGTTATGTACAAAATAAATTATATAAACAGGTTAATAAATACATATGCTTGTAAATATTTCTTAAATATATACATGAATAAATACACACAAATTAATGTATATATTTAAGAGAAATATGTTATGTACAAAATATTTTTGTATTTATTTATAATATAAATTATATTAAAAAGTTAATAAATACATATGCTTGTAAATATTTCTTAAATATATACATGAATAAATACGCACAGATGAACGTATATATTTAAGAAAAATATGTTATGTACAAAATATTTGTATGTATTTATAATATAAATTATATAAAAAGGTCAATAAATACATATGCTTGTAAATATTTCTTAATATATATATATATATATATATATACATATGAATAAATACACAAATTAATGTATATATTTAAGAGAAATATGTTATTTATGTACAAAATATATATAAATTATATAAAAAGGTTAATAAATACATATGCTTGTAAATATTTCTTAAATATATACATGAATAAATACACACAAATTAATGTATATTTAAGAGAAATATGTAATTTATGTACAAAATATTTGTATTTATTTATAATATAAATTATATAAAAAGGTTAATAAATACATATGATTGTAAATATTTCTTAAATATATGCATGAATAAATACACACAAATTAATGTATATATTTAAGAGACATGTTATTTATGTACAAAATATTTGTATTTATATATAATATAAATTAGATATTATATAAATATTTCTTAAATATATGCATGAATCTGTGTGTATTTATATAAACATAATAATTACACACAGTACACACACATATATTAGGCAAACTCAAACTTTTATTTTGTATGCGATTAATTGAGAAATTAATTTTAATTTAATTAAAATTAATTCAAAATATATACTAATATGTGTGTGCATTTACATATACATAATAAATATACACAGTACACACACATATATTATGTAAACAAAAACTTATTCTGGATGTGATTAATCACAATTAATCGCTGCACAGCACAAAAAGCATCTGTAATTAATTGATTTTATAAAAACTTAATTTATTATTATTATTATTATTATTATTATTATTTATTTATTTATTTGTCTCAGAAATACTGTAGTGTGCATTTGCATTTTTCTGATAAATAAATTCTGGAAAATATTTTCGTCTGGTAAATATTCCTTAAAAATAATGTTAAGTAGCAGTACTATCATTACATTAAGTAACTTCACACTTTCTTCAAGTTCAACATAACTTTTATTTTGATGGGGTGTTGTGAAGACCTTTAAGTTTCTGTTTGTATATGATATATTGATAGTTTTTCCTCAGAAGAAAATATATAGAATTTTATAGATTTAAAAAAAATAATAAAATAATTTTTCTATCTGATTATATTTAATATATAACAGTTTTTAATAGATAAACAGAGAGAGAGATGTAGTAATATTATAAATGTCATTATAAATTACATTCTAAAAGTTTATTTCTGACACTAGAGTCAGATAAAGTTCATCGCTGAGAAACACATTATTCTTAACGACTGACGAAGAGCAATGAGTTCTTTCACAATGAAACACCACGACATGACAGATCTGATTCCGCCCATCTAGCTTTAACAAATGCTAAAGAAAATGATTGATCAATAGCTGCAAGCGAGCGAGATTGAGACCGAAATAAATAAATCACATGTAGTACAGCGGGAAGGATGGCTGTAAGATTTCATCACGCTACCCAGTGAATTCATCTAATGAATCATTCTACTCATTTCTGGCAAAAACGCTCACAGCCTCATAAATATTACCCCATTGTGCAATCTACTTTTTTAGCCCGTGAGATGAAGTGCTTTTTCCATGCAACAAAGCCAAAGAGGCTCCATCACGTCGAGCCAGTGGGATCTATGATGTATTGCAGAACCATACTCTAACATATATTACATGATATATTAATCTGCACGAACCAGTGATGAAAAAATACCACTCCACACAGTCGTAATAAATCTGAAACACATGAACTGCATTCACAACGCATTTTAATTCTGTGACATGACATATTCCTTGGTGAAATAGTGGGAATTAATAAGCAGGAGTTTGTTTTATCCATCTGGATTGGATTGGCGAAAAAGGAGGCTGGGATATTATTGGTTTATGTTTTTTCTCTCTGCCCACACAGTCTTGCTGGAGATATTTGAACATACATTTGAACATTTTTGGCTTTGTTCTGAATTCAAAACATTTATTCAAAATTCAAAAGCGAATCGTACCAAAACAGCAAGTGACGTTAAGTGCTAGTTACCTTCTCGTGGATCTCCTGGGTGGACTGGGCGTCACAGAAGGCCACGGTGGCCACGTCCTTCAAGATTGGCATCTCCACCGTACAGTCCCGGCCATCCAGCAGCGCCACCAGAGGACGAGGGTGCATGGGGCCATTCATTATGGGAGGCCTGATGCCTGCGGAGAGACATAAATCGCTTACGTTACACATCTTGAATATTTTTAGTGTGAGCGCTAACTGTAAAGTTCAGGGAATTCGCTGCTATTGCACGACTCCTCCTGCCAAATGATGAACTCAACACTGGATTTGGCTCAAGGATACACACAGACACCGAATGCCAAGGTTAGTTACAATGGAACGACTCTTAAAATAAAGTGACTCGTAAACAGAAAAAGACAACGGTGTGTATTATCAGTCACTTGATTCCTGGCTTTACAGCTCAGTATGAAAATTTTTTTTGCAACTGCTGCTACAATAAAACAGGGAACAGTTGTAGGTTTTATAACCACTCATAAAAGACATCAAACAGATGCTTTTATTTTACTGATAACAAGACCTTTCTTGCAAATAACTGTAGATTGAGTGTTAAGAACATGATGACAGAACTTGTCAATTACTAGTCAGTAACATTTAGCTGAATGAAATGGTTGTATGATAACAGAACTGCGTGTAAATATATAATCATCCAGACTCTTGACATCAATCCCTTTATATGAGGACTGACGACATCCTGATGAAATACACAGAGAATCTGTTTTAAGGGGAAAAAGAAAAAACAATGAATGAATGATCTTAATGTAACCACAGCTGATGTAACACAGATGATGTGTAATAATAAAGTCATGAACACATGGGACTTAGTACCTCAAACTGTGCTGTTTTAGGCTCCTCAACAATTACTAATCTAAGACCACCAACTTTTTCAGGCATAAACTGAAGACCAACAAAATATGTTCATCCTACCATACAAATCCACTTCATAAATGCTTGTCAACGGCAGCTCGCTCTCATAAATCACTGAGAATAATGTAATTGAGGCAGTTTCACTGCTAAACCATTGTTTTTATTAATTACAGCAGTTTCTGCATTTCACGGCACTGCAGTTCATTCACTTATAAAAACATTACAATGGGACCCAACGGGTTGAAGGTCCAAACTGCAGTTTCAATGCAGCTTCAAAAGGCTCTCTTAAATTAAATTCCAGGTCTTTCAAAGACTTTTCAAGCACTACTTTTTTGATTTTCAAGGACTTCAGTCAGAGATCTCACTAATCGAACAAAGTCTATTTCAAATTCTAAAAAAAGAGAAATAGATAAAAATATACTATTAAAAAGGGCAAAAATAAAGTGAAGCACATGCAAAGTATTATCACTAATATATTACAAAGTATGTTGCATTTTTACCATAGTAAAGCCATGGTTAATTTTCTTAAGGGATTTGTATTTATGTATACTTTCTTTCTTTACCTTTTTGTTCTAATAACTGTAAAGCCTTAATAGTTTGATGTTTTCTACTGAGAAACTGAGAAAATCCTGATTTGAAACAAATGATTCACAAACCAGCACTGAAGTCCCGATCTGAATCAAATGATTCGCGTTCTGCCCCGAAGTTCCGATCAAAAGCAAAAGATTCGTGAACCCGCTACAAATTTCTGATCTAAATCAAATGATTCACGATCCACGCGCTGATGTCCCGATCCGAATAATGATTTCCGAACCATTATTTCAGATCAGGAGTTGGCGCACAGACCACGGATCGCGAATCATTTGATTTAGATCTAGACTTCAAATCGTGTATCATATGATCAAATCATTTCAATCATTCAATTCGCAATTTGATTCACAAACACACTGCGATCTAAATCAAACGATTCACGATACGTGTCCCTATCTGAATCAAATGATTCACAATACGCAATTTGAAGTACCCATCTGAAACAAATGATTCACGATACGCAATCTGATTGGAGCGCTTTGAAACAGTGAATAATTTTGCGGCACAATGTGATTTTTAAAACCGTTACAAGCGATTTCGAAATTCGAAAATAAATGGCTATTTTTATCTGTTTTTTTCTAGTGAATCGCTTGAAGTGAATGATCGGAGTCATGAGTTTGAATCAATCGGAGCGGTTCCAGCATAAATGACTCAGTTAATTCGGTTCATCTGTTATTCTTTTCGCGTCTTCAGCCATGTTTACATGACACTGTCAGTACTACTACTTGCTTAGCTAAGTTGTTTTCTGACAATAACTAAAAGGTATTGTTTTTTTTTAATTGCGTGAAAAAATGTGCTAATTGACAATATTAAATCTTATTTCACAGATACATTGTCTTTCAACAATTCAAGCAGTTTTCAAGTACGTCTTAAGGAATATTGCTGTTTTCAAGGGTTTTCCAGGCCTTAAATTTCAAAAACTCACATTCAAATACTTCAAGCATTTTAAGCACCTTGTACGAACCCTGGGCTCTACACGATCCCTGCCGAGGAATAAGGGTCTTATCTAGCAAAACGAGAAATAGAAATTTCTATACTTTTTAACCACAAATGCTTGTCTTGCACTAGCTCAGCCTTGTGCATTACGTAATCATGATGGAGGCGGAATTACCGACCCAGTGTTTACAAAGCGAACATGCAAAAAGAGTCAAACACCCTTTACAAAAAAGGTAAAACAACAAGTTGGAGGAGAAAATAAGATGGAGTTTTTCACTAACACCCCTATTCCTCAGCTAGGATCATGTAGAGCCCCTGAAACCCCTGAAATTTGGACCTTCAACCCGTTGGCCACCACTGAAGTCCACTATACAGAGAAAAATGCTGGAATGTTTTCCTCAAAAAACATAATTTCTTTACTACTGAAGAAAGAAAGACATGAACATCTTGGATGAGGGTGAGTAAACAGGAAATTTTCATTCCAGAAGTGAACGTCTCATTTAAACACAGTCTTGCCTTTGTCTCTGGTTTCCACATATTTTTTGCTTTTAGTCAGTGTTTGTAATGTTGATTCATCTCAGAGCTTGGTTGAAGTCCCCATGGAGAAAATGAATGGGAAAAATACTTCCGGAACCAAGGCTGCTGAAAAGGTGGGCAGTGACTGTTGCGCTTTATTGACATTGGCGATAAGTGCGCTGCTTGGCTGAGTAGCAGAAGCTGGCATTCTGCCCAGCGCCAGTTAAAAAAACATCTACCAACGGACTTGTCAATGGAAAGTCCAAGTATATGTGTAAAATTCCGTTTGAAAAATCAGTAGGATTTTCTAATGATTTTCTTATGTTCACTGGAGCTGCGCTTATCTGACTGAAAATATAGTAAATACACTAATATTATGAAATTTTATTAAAATAGCTGTTTTCTATATGAATACATTTTAAAATGTAATTTATTCCTGCGACGCAAAGCTGAATTTTCAGCATCATTACTCCAGTCTTCAGCGTCACATGATCCTTCAGAAATCATTCTGAAATGCTGATTTGCTGTTCAAGAAACATTTATTATGTTGAAAATGATGTTAATTTGGTGGAAACTGTAACACATTTTTTTTCAGGATTCTCTGATGAATAGAAAGTTTAAAAGATACACACACACACACACAGACACACAGATTACATCAGTATCTTTCAGATCAAAATATTTAGCTATTTGTTAATGATATAGCAACAAAAGTACAATGTGTGCACCTGTGACCTCTCCCAATTTTACCATACACAGCTTGGCAAGTGCAGACATGGTGTAATCATGCCCATAAGACACCGACACACCCACCTCTATACCAGCACCACCCACTCGTGCTCTCAGGATAGTCTTTTACACTCTTACACACACACACACAATACACACGTTTATGCACAAACAAGAGCTCTTTACCTCTGTGAAGAGATCCCTGGATTTCACGCATCCGTTCCCACACAGAACCAGCTGTTTTCTCCATTTGTAATGAAGGTGAACTTTTACGACCGTAAATTATGTGACATCTAAACCATCCCAGCAGGATCCGGTTATCTTGTAACACAGCTACTGTTATCTCTTTTTTTTTTTGTCTGATTAGGACAAACTGCCAAGAACATGCAATAGATGCATCCAAGCACGCGTAAAAACCGTAAGCTCAAATGCTACGATCACAAAAAGCACTCGATCTTTGAGCCTCCCCGTCTTTGCATGTAAGATCACAGCTAGGTAAATCAAGACGCCTGCGTTGGAAAAAAACACATGGTGGTTTCTCGCACCACACCGTTCTGTCAAAATCCCTCGGCGCTCTGTTCATATTGCCCTGCCCCGAGGGTGAGCTGGATCTGTTTGAATTAGCTAGTTCATAGCAACAAGAACCAACAGGGTCAATCGCACACGGCGTCTAAAGACCTCGACTGCCCACGGGCGATAATTCAAGCTGACATCCCCCCTTTGTTGTCTTGTGGTGAAAATGAAAGCCAATTTCAAATCCCAGCCTCGCGTTCACCGTGCTAGAAGCCCAAAACCTGTTTTTTAACGACACGGTTTTGCTCGTCACAGAGCGAGCTGAGGTAAATCTTGTTTTTTGTCATTCGTGGAAAGCCAGTGCATTGTTCTCAACCCAGGTTTCCTGGAAATGTACACTTGGGATTTTTTTTTAAAGGTAGAAAGGAAGTCACTTGAATTTTGCAATGATATTTATACATATTTGAACTTTCATTAGTCAATCTCTCTCTCTCCTGAAAATAAGACATGCATTTTATTATTCCGTCACATCTGAAATATCTTAAGCCAAGTCAAATATATGTTTACACAGTTGCTGAATGCACTGGCGTAAGTATTTCCATGCAATCCCTAAAAAGCCCCACTCTAGTGTTCATGCTTTTGGACTCTTCTAGAATGAGAATTTCCTTCGAAGAGACTGAAATTAGGAAGTAAGTCAAGGCCGGAACTGGAAGCCACATTTCCACTGCACAATGTGCGGGAGGGCCATAGGAGAGAGAGTCATGTCCTTGCCAACCCCTCAAATTTTCCAGAGGGGATAGCGTGTGGTTTTTTTTATCATTCGAGCTCGGAAAGATTAATGCAGTTAATAAAGCAGCGCTCCGTGGCCCCGGCTCTCGGACGAAGGCTGCCTTCTCACGGGAAAGAGAAAGCAGAACGCAGCCGATTGTATGTGGATGAACGGTTCAGATGAAAGATAATAGGAAAGAGGGAAAAGCGGAGCACAGAGGAGGGGAGGAGGAAAGGAAGAGGGGGAGGGGAAGCCAGAGTACTGTACGACGGACGAACGAACGCTCAAATATTGCCGCAGATTTCCGTACAACACTTTCACGTGTGGCCCCATGCAGAAGGAAAGGTAAACGTTTACCTAGTGGCAAGCCTTTGTTCAGCAAATGCGAGCTTCCCATCTCTTAGGATCCGCCGGAAAAGCGAGCGTGTCTCCTCAGCAAGGCATTCACCAAAATCCTCAGCATATGGCGGCTACTTCAATTTTCTTATTCCTTCTTTTCTGTGAGTAGCTAGCTTAAGCACACACGCGCTCACGCTCGCGCTCCCACCCCTCCTTGTCTTTCTCTTTCTCTCTAACTCCCTCTCTCCCCCCCGCTCCCTCACTTTCTATTTCGACTCTCTCGCTCGGACAAACACGCATGCACACACAGAATGCAAGTGTCACTGCATTTATGGGAGTGGGAGAGCGAGAGCGAGCGAGAGAGAGAGAAACGAGTGCGAGGTGGCTACAAGAAAGACTGAAGAGGAATGGGGTGGAGCCTGCGCTCTCACAAAATTGATCTTTTGTTTCCTGAGAGGGGGCAAAGAGAAAAAAGATAATGGAAAATTGCGAAAGAAAAACAAGAACGGGGGAAGGAAATCTGGCTGTGCCTTTCCTATTATTAAAATTTCAGGACAGTCTTCTGGACTATTTAGAAAAAGAAAAACACACAGACTAAAATGATTAAGTCACAGGCAAACGGGGAGTTTTTCTGACCACTTCCAACTCTAGATGAACGCTCGTGCCGAGGGAGAGTTAATTAAACGCCTCTGACAGCGATGGTTCTGGGTTATTTAGTTCTCAGAAAACCAATTACTGAAACCCACAGCCTTGATGGGCAGCTCGGAGACGTCTCCGAAAATAAGTAGGTACAAAATAAGTACGAACAGGGTCGGGGGCTGCTCAAACAGGCCACTCTGTGTTAAAAACAGACAAAACGTAGGTGTGTGTTAAAACACTTTTTAAATTAAACAATTAAATTCACTGCTCTTCTCACGTTTTCTCAAGTCATTTTGGCCTTTTGCTTTATGAGTCATCTGCTTTCAGTGGTAAGACAGAAACTGTTTAGTGTCTTTTACTCCTGCAGCATTCGTCAGTAACTGGCAAATTCAGCTGATTCATCTAGATAAACACACAAATCAAAAGCATCCGTTGACACAGGTCACAAAACTGATGATCCAATCTTGTGCAAATGTGCACAAATATAATTTGTCAAAGGATGTTATGCCATCGATACATCTTAAGTGCTACTGACACCATCTACTGCTGCTGATTACCACATTAACTTGGTATGTAAACAAACCAAAATTACATTTACTATAGACAACTTAGCATGAAAGTCGAGACATTTTGGAGGCTTAAAAGCAGAAGTTAGGTGCTTGAAGTTTTGTTAAAGAACTTACATTACTGTTTAAATGCGACAGCGTTTTAGTGATCTACGATTACGATACTGAAGTGGTAGTTTGAGAAAAAAGTCAAAATTACGAGAATGAAGTCGTAGCAATGCGAGAATAAAGTTCGGTGCTTCCAATCCCAAACCCAAATATTCTCTTAGGCTATAACTTTTCATCTCGTAATTGCTACAATTTAATTCTCAAAATATTTAAATTTTATTCTCAAAATATTTCGACTTTATTCACAAAATATTTCGACTTTATTCTCGTAATTTCGACTTTATTCTTGTAATTTCGACTTTATTCTTGTCATTTTGACTTTATTCTTGTCATTTTGACTTTGTTTTCAAAATATTTCGAGTTTATTCTCAAAATATTTTGTCTTTATTATTCACAAAATATTTCGAGTTTATTCTCATAATTTCGATTTTGTTCTGAAAACATTTTTCGATTTTATTCACTAAATATTTCAACATTATTCACTAAATATTTCAACTTTATTCTCAAAATATTTCAACTTTATTCTAGTAATTTTGATTTTATTCTTGTAATTTCGACTGTTCTCAAAATATTTCGATTTTATTCTCAAAATATTTCAACTTTTTTCTCAAAATATTTAGACTTTATTCACAAAATATTTTGACTTTACTTTCAAAATTTTTACTTTTTTCTCAAAATATTTTAACTATTCTTGTAATTTCGACTTTGTTCTCAAAATATTTTGGCTTTATTCTCAAAATATTTCGATTTTATTGTCAAAATATTTCGTCTTTATTCACGAAATATTTCAACTTTATTCTCGTAATTTCGATTTTGTTCTCAAAATATTTTTCGACTTCATTTACAAAATGTTTCAACTTCATATACAAAATATTTCGACTTTATTCTCAAAATATTTAAAATTTRTTCTAGTAATTTTGATTTTATTCTTGTAATTTCGACTGTTCTCAAAATAGTTCAATTTTATTCTCAAAATATTTCAACCTTTTTCTTAAAATATTTCGACTTTATTGATAAAATATTTTGACTGTATTTTCAAATATTTTTTACTTTATTCTCAAAATATTTGAACTATTCTTGTAATTTCGACTTTGTTCTCAAAATATTTCGACTTTATTGTCAAAATATTTAGTTATTCACAAAATATTTTAACTTTATTCTCGTAATTTCGATTTTGTTCTCAAAATATTTTTCGACTTCATTTACAAAATATTTTAACTTCATATACAAAATATTTTGACTTCATTCTCAAAAAAATTCAACCTTTTTCTCAAAATATTTCGATTTTATTCACAAAATATTTCAACATTATTCACAAAATATTTCGACTTTATTCTCAAAATATTTAAACTTTATTCTAGTAATTTTGATTTTATTCTTGTAATTTCAACTGTTCTCAAAATAGTTAGATTTTATTCTTAAAATATTTCAACCTTTTTCTCAAAATATTTTGACTTTATTCACAAAACATTTTGACATTATTTTAATTTTTTTTTACTTTATTCTCAAAATATTTTAACTATTGTCATTTCGACTTTGTTCTCAAAATATTTAGACTTTATTCTCGGATTTGTACAACTTTATTCTTGTCATTTTGACGTTTTTTTCAAATTATTATGACTAATCTCATAAACTGCTTTTTATTTTTTTATTTTAGTGTTTTATAGCATAAGAAACTTCTTTCAATAATCAGTAACCAGTTTTAGCACATTAGTCTCATTTTACAAGCATGCTTAAGTTTTTATAGGAGTGGGCGCAATGACTGTAATAGTTATTTACTGGAAATTAAATCCTAAACTGTAATAATAACTATGTAAACATTTTCATATTTCAGATACTATTATTCCTAACAATTGAATGATAATTCTGGCAACAACACTTTAGTCAACCTAAAAACAGTAACACATTATGACTAAATGAGCGGTGTTGGGGGCTGTTGTGAATACATGCACACACATGTGGCTGTGACCACTCATCTGCCGAATTCTGAACTAATGCAACAAGTCGTGGAGCTGCTCGGCAACTGTAACCAACCATTACATCATCATTACTCTGGAAATGTGTAGCACAGCTCCTCAAAATTACACCCCTCCCATTAAAACCAACAAAGCTGTCTACCTTGGAAGTAGCCACCTACTTTTGCAGAATAGTTTTCTGCTCGGTGTTGGAATTAATTATTTATTAAACCACACATAAACCACAGTAATGGTACAGCTTAATTTCTACTGACTGTCACAGTGTACAACCACATATTGGATATATTTCCAAACCATTTTTATTTGAACTTAATCCTGCCCCAAAGACTTCAACTGCAAGTGCATTACTACATGAAAATGTTCACTTTTGATTTTACAAACCGAGTACACTCTAAAAAATGTTGGGTTAACCCAGTCTTCTGGGTAGTTTTATTTAACTCTAACTCTATTGCTTAAAAATGACTGTATTTCTTGCTTTAAATGAACACAAAATAGGTTGGAAATTAACATTTATTAATATGTGCAATAAATTAAATAAATAAACATTTTAAATTGCTTATTAATAAATGTTCATCTTTTGATTATTGCTGATGCCTCTAGCAGTTTCTGATTTAGTTTTATTCACAACCTATTTGGGTTTATTTTAAGCCTTATACTAATTTTTAAACCAAAGTTGAGTTGAATAAAACTACCCAGAAAACTGGGTTTAACATTTAACCCAGCATTTTTTGGAGTGTAATAAGTCAATAGTAAACATTTATTAAAACGTTGAATAAATTAACATTTATTAATAAGCTGAATAAATAATAATAAAATAATAAACATTTTTTTAAATTGCTTATTAATAAATGTTCACCTTTTGATTACTGCTGAAGCCTCTAATAATTATGTGTCTGATTTTTACATTTTTATATTTACAATCTATTTTGGGTTCATTTTAAGCCAGCCATATAGTAATTTTTAAGCAATAGTTCAGTTAAATAAAACTGCCCAGAAGGTTGGGTTAAACATTTAACACAAAAGTTCAAAAACAACTCAATCGCTGCGTTTGTCCATATTTCACCCACTGTACTTACAGGAATAGGTCACTTAAATAATAAAATAAAACAAAACAAAATAAAATAAAATTTTAGATTTTAAAGAGTCATCATTTACTCACCCTCAAGTTGTTTCTTTTAAAAAAAGAAGACATTTTGAAAAATGATGAAAACCAAACAGTTGACGGTAGCATTTAACTTCCATAGAATAGAAAAAATACTTTGGAAGTCAATGGCTACCATCAATTCTTTTGTTACCCACATTCGTGAATGAATTTCGTGCTTAACAGAAGAAAGAAATTCATACAAGTTTGGAACGACATCTAAATGATGACAGAATTTACATTTTTGAATTCAGTATCCCTTTAACGTACAATTGTTTTGTTTAATTATTAATTCGTA
This sequence comes from Labeo calbasu, assembly GCA_019740295.1. Classification (NCBI taxonomy): domain Eukaryota; kingdom Metazoa; phylum Chordata; class Actinopteri; order Cypriniformes; family Cyprinidae; genus Labeo; species Labeo calbasu. The sequence goes on along the minus strand of JAHKKF010523495.1, from coordinate 13,027 downwards.
ATTATTTTAAAATGACTCAAAGTTGGTAAACTCATTCATTAATAAGAAAACAATCAAAAACAGATCAAGAATCGTTTAAGAATCAGATTCCCACCCCTAAACCATACTGTTTAAATCCTATTCCCATATATAGTTTTCACAAAGCGTTTGTCAGTTAACTCACACTACATCTAAAGGTTGAAGGCTAAGTACAGGACGTCATGTGACGTACTGTACGGCATTTCTATTATCTGCTAGGCCTCTACTACAGTATGTGAATAGCAAGTCCAGTCTGGGAACACAAACATACTGTATCTTGCGTGTGTGCGCTCCAGTGGAGAAGTCAGACGGATTGGCACTCAAGCAGAAGAGCCCCGTTCTTTGTGAATTCATTAGCGCTGGTCAGGACCTCAGGGGAGCGCTGGTTTTGGCAAGTGGAGCGCAAAGTATGCGTCACGTATGTGATCCGAGCGCTTCGGCCACACTGAATAAGCTGGCTAATCACGCCTGTGCCATAAAACGGTCGCTCGTGCATTGATCCAAAAGAAAGATTAATAGAAAATCCATGATCGGTTCAGGAAGTCTAGCTTACACCTAATCATTAAACCTAAAGTAACTAGTTTTTCTAGTTTTATTACTTAATATAACATTCCAGACAGCAGACGACTAATGCTATCTAACACACCCTCAAATCTGTAATAATAATAATCGTCACGCCACACAAACTTGCGGTACAACTTGTTCTCTAAAACATTCTTTCTTGTGTTCCAGCAAGTCAAAATCGTCTTGGCCTAACGTTCAAAAAAAGCTGGTCAATGCAAAATCCTAGTAGGAATATCTTCTCTAAAACCCACTGGGCATATTTCCACCGCAAGGACATAACAAGGTGAAAACCATCTCAACACCAGACCGCACATCCACCACAGTCAAATCAATTCTGAGCCATGGTAAGAGGACAGCTGGGAAAAGAGCCTGTCAGAGGACACAATCTATGATGAATGAGGAATATCGCAACTGGCACCGGTGAAAACCGCAAAAACCCATTGAAAAAGACAATGAAAGAGGGAAAAATAGAAGTGAGGAGAGGCAAAGAGCATAAGAAAGATGCCCCTGAGAAAGATTACACCGCCTCAGACACACACTTCTGCTGCCGCCTCCCTGCCAGCACACACACACACACACTGCAGCGTGGCGAATGGGTAAACTCCCTCACATCGCCTATCTTGAAGGGAAGAGGGTGCGCGGATAACATTTCCCTAAATAAATTCAGTGTGACTGAACGCATCCTATTAAACTTGGCTGCAAACGGGGAGTGCAGACGCAAGAAATTTTCATTAAAACACCCGCTGAGACCTAAGAGTCCATCGTTAGATCAAAGTCCATTAACAGATTGTATCTAAGGAATATCTAGATGGTGAATGCCAGAGAACAGGCTGTGATTCGATCAAGATTATTCTCTGTCTCACTCTTGGCGCAGCTCGTGCTGCGATTCCAGTCAACCGTGTTCTCAACAACAGACAAAATTCAACAGGATCCTATGAAAGCACTCGACGTTCTGCTCAACTACAAATAAAACGGATGCTAAAAATATGACCGAAGTAAACTGCACACATCATATTAAGGGGTAAATGAATATATACAAAGGAAACTGTCTAACAGTGAAAGCAGATTAGACTAACTAGGCACCTATTAGGTTAGGTGACATTTTATACTTTGAGGAAGTTGACATGTTGGTGTAACATGATATATTTCCTCTAAAACTATAGTGTTTTTCTAACTCTTGTAATAGTATTATTCATGACATTATCATGACCTCATAATAGGTGAGACTATGGAATATTTGTAATTTAAAAAAAAAAAAAATACCACCACAGGTCTTGATAGACCAGAATGATCTACATTCTACACTGCTGTTCAAAAAGTTTGGGATCAGTATGATTTTTAATTTATTTTATTTTTTTATTTTTTTTTAAGAGGTCTCTTATGCTCATCAAGGCTGCATTTATTTGATCAAAAATACAGGAAAAAATGTAATATTGTGAAATATTATTGCAATTTAAATTCTGCTGTAATGTACTTTCAATTATAATTTATTCCTGTGATGCAAAGCTGAATTTTCAGCATTATTACTCCAGTCTTCACTGTCACATGATCCTTCAGAAATTATTCTAAAATGCTTTATTATCAATGTTGGAAACAGTTGTGGTGCATCATATTTTTCTTGGAACCTGTGATATTTTTGCAGGATTTTTTAATGAATAAAAACTAAAAAAAGAAGAAAAAATAAATATTTTTTAACAATATAAGTTACTATCACTTTGTATGAATTTAACACATCCTTGCTGAATAAAAGTATTCATTTCTTTTAAAAAGAAAAAAAAATACTGACCCCAAAATTTTGAACAGTAGTATATATTGTTACAAAAGATTTTTATTTTGAATAAATGTTGTTCTTTTTAGCTTTTTAATTATCAAAGAATCCTGAAAAAACATATCACAGTTTCCAAAGCATCACAACTATTTCCAACATTGATAATAAATCAGCATATCAGACTGATTTCTGAAGGGTTGTGATAATGAAGACTGGAGTAATGATGAAGCATATTTATAACGATGAAGTATATTAAAACAGAAAACCACTGTTTTAGTTCCAATAATATTTCACAATATTATTGTTTTTTTCTGTATTTTAATCAAATAAAGGCAGCCTTGCTGAGCATAAGAGACTTCTTAAAAAAAAACATTAAAAATCTTACCGTCCAAAAACGATTAAATATTATTAGAATGCACTTTAATTCGCACGCTTTCTATTATACATACATATTTTGCACCATTTTTACCAAAAATCTTGATGTTGAATTAAAAAGTTTATGAACGTTATTTCTACTACACGTCAGATAGCCCTTGAATACTGAGGAAAAACATGGGCATTTTTTCATAAGCAAACAATTTTTATTAAAATAAATATAAGGTGTAACTATGTAGGTATAAAATACAGATAATTTATAAAGAATGAGCTGCAGTTTGACGTTCAGTAATGTAAGTCTCAACTCATTCGCAGTCCAATTCGATTTGTATATATTAACCTAAAGATAATCTTCGATTCTTGACGTTATTAAAGAAACATACATATATATTTACTTATTTTTTCAATATTTTGCATCTCCACCACTAAATCCCTAAAAAAAATCCTTAAACTTTTAAAGCAATTGTCGAGGTTTTATTTACCATGTCCTCAGGAAACGCATTCTTGCTAGTATCTCACCGCTATTTAAGGAATAATGATGAATTGATAATATCAAGTGACTGTGATCCCACTTACTCATAGTAACCCGAATTCTGTCACAGTGTTGACAACTAAGTGCCCTTAAATGCAAGTGTGTTAGCTAAGAAAGCCAGCCCCTCCGAAGCCGCTCCACAGGCGCCTTCATCTGCCTGACAGAAATAAAAAGAGCAAATGAAAAGAGGGCTCTATCAGCGCGATTTGGCCTCTACTGACAAGCACACACCCAACTCAAAGGGAAAAGCAAAACAATCACAAACCTTGCATCACCCGCTTTGAAGGCTAAAGTCCCTGAATGTGCCCGGGATTCGGGTAAAACATGCAACGAAAATGTGACCAATCAGGGCCGTGTGACCGGTGAGGCAGCCAATCGGGACAGGCTACGCTTGGACGAGAGCCAATCATATCAAGGCTCATTGCTCCTGCGGACACAGAGGGGTGGGGGAGGGTTCGCTCGCATGCTCGTGCAGGAAACAGAAATGTGAGCGCGATGTGGGGTGAAAGTGAGGGTGGAGGAGGTGAAGGGTGAGGGGGGATGGTTAAGGAGGGAAAAATAATTTCTTATAAAAAAGCGAATCGTACTGAGATCCATGTTTCTTGAGACAATGAGCAAAACACGAACCACAACTTCATCTTTTATTAACTGACTTAAATAGTTTGATTACATTCTACACATGCTTCAGAATATATTCTTTTGTGTTCAGCAGAAGAAATAAATTCATACAGGTTGAGGATGAGTAAATTAATTTTAATTTTTTGATTAACTATATATTTAATGTACTTTAACTTTAATAAACTTTAACATTTTTAAAAAATACACAGCTGTTTCTAAGTACTGTCAAAAAAAAAAAATCTTGAAATGCTTTATGTATTGAAAGCTGCTATGAGGTCAGTAGGTTCACACACACACTCCTGGTGGTGAGTTTTATAATTTTTAATGACTTATATTTGCAGATATACGGGCTTAAATTTTCTGTGTCAGAAAAATGTTCTTATGTATTTTCTAATGTGAAGGGAAGCCCATTTCCACAGTGTAAGAAAAAAATGCCTTAAATAGTAATAATTACAAAATAAAAAGTCATAATTATGACTTTAAAAGTCATAATTATGAGATAAAAAAGTCAAAATTATGACTTAAAAAGTCTAAATCTTAAATTATGAGATAAGTGAATTATGTTTTAAGTATAGGCCTATATAAATATTAATAAACTGTATGCCAGATTTAGTATTTTTTATTTTAATTCATTTCACTGTCATAATTTTGACTTTTTATCTTATAATTTAGACTTTATAAGTCATAATTTTGACTTTTTTATCTCGTAATTACGATTTTTTAAGTAATAATTTCGACTTAGGTCATAATTATTACATAAAAAGTCGAATTATGACTTATAAAGTCAAAATTATGTCTCTCTTATTTTGATCATTTATTTTTTTTATTCTGATCCCCTTTTCTTTATATATAATATAAAGAAAAAAGTTGGTAAAAAGTTATTTAAACTGTATTTTTGAAATGTTTTTGAAAATTTTGTAATACTTGAAAATGTATAAATAAAGTAAGGAGAAAAAAGTCAAAATTATGACTTATAAAGTTGAAATTATGATTTACAAAGTCTAAATTATTAATTACTTAAGTATAGGCTATTGATAAACTGTATACCAGATTTGATGTTTTGCCTTTTTTTAATAAAAAAAGTCATAATTTAGACTTTTTATATCATAATTTTGACTTTTAAAGTCATAATTTTGACTTTTTTATCTCGTAATTATGAATTTTAAAGTCATAATTTCGACAAAGTCATAATTTCAACTTCTTATCTCGTAATTATGACTTAAGTATGTCATAATGTCGACTTTTTAAGGCATGAATTTTTTTCCTACGTGTCGAACATGGCCCTCCATAAATGTGACATGTTTTGCATTTTGCTTTGTGTTTAGGAATCAGTGAGGTGTTTCAGCTTGATAGGTATGTTCTCACACCAACATTTTAAACATAATTTTTTTTAGCTGAATATTAAAAAAAAAATTAAATACAAAGTGAATCTGCAGTCTGGTTGTGCTACAAACTATAATATTGCCTATAATTGTAATAAGGAATCCATGGTTCAAAAATACATTAATCACTTGCTACTATCATAGGCCTATGTATGGGCATCTGATACCACAACATTATGAAAAATATTTAAAGAGATATTCCACCTTTTGAAGCGTCAACTTTTTCAAAGATATTATCTACTTGCATTATATGCACTCACAGAGATGGAGTAAATTATAAGAAAATTCCGATTTTTTTTTGGTGGAGCATCACTTATACAAAAAAATATCTGTAGTCATTTGAAATTAAAGGCAGACGAAAATATATTTTAGACGAAAGATATTTTAATCACGGAAATGCTACACACGTGTAACAAATACATATTGTATATTTTCAATATTTAAAGCAAAAACATTGTAGATGTGTGAAGATTCAAAACCGCACCGTCACACTAGGAGCCAGTAATGAGCACTGTAGTCTCATTGCCACATGAAGACCAAAGTCGAGAAGAAGACGAACAAACGCTCCACAGTTTCCCCAAAGCAAGATGGCGGTGCAGGAGACAGCAGCTCAACTCTCTATGGCCCTAAAGGTGCAAGAATACCCAACTTTAAAGGTCTGTCAAGGCTTTTCTCTCCATTTTCCAAACGTACAGTTGAACAGATTCTGTCTGTGTTATATAACCGTCATAACAGATCGTCTAACGGAAATGATCGATCAGATGGAAAGTATGTGACTGCATTTAGACAGTTAACTGGTTAGCTCTAGGGCTAGATAACTTAGCAAAACAAGTCTCACACAAACAGATCTTACCGAAGTGATCGCAAACTGTCGAGCGGTGACATCGGCCGTACAGTTATATATCGACGGATGTGTAAACGAGAGCAATAAGTCGAATAATGTCAATCCGATGCATGTCACCCTTGCGTTCCGACAGTGTTGTTTTATTAGGCGCTGTTTTATCCCATCACAGGTTTGTCCACTAGTGTAACCAGCGAGCAATGCAGTTTAAGGCAGATTGACGAGCATCATTAACGAGGCGGATAGTGACACGAATCGTATCGGATATATAGCTACTTTATAATCGAGTTCTGTTTAGACTGGTATATACGTGTGATTTCGTTTTGAACGCTGTCGCCTAAAGGTATGATCCAGACAGCATGATTTTCCTGTGTCTAGATAAATGCTGGAAGAATACACACATGACCACAGCTCGGTATGCATGCATTTTATGCACCATGTTAGGATCATATTGCATCATGTTGTGTTGATCAGTGGCAGCTGTTAGCACGTTTATAGCTCAGGTGTGGGTTCTCGATGAGGGGCTTATTATTTAATGGTTGGCATACAGCACCTTTGTTCTCTGCGTCACAGATTTTTCCCGATTGCTAGCGTCGATTTGGTCGAATCCTCACGTGAATCGATTGCTTTGACTGTTTGATGATGAGTTGAATGCTTTGTAACCTGATTAGCTCACGGATCTCCTGTAAAATGACGCCTGTTTATGTACACGCACACTGAATGTCAATAATATATGGTCTTCACTGCTGTGTCAAGGGCATGTTGCATCTCAGCTTGTCTTGCAGCATTGGGAATGATTTCCAGTACCTTCCTGATCATTGCATCATGACCTAACCAAATAAACTAGTCACTATTTTCTTTTTGTGCAAAATCTTAAAGCATATTGGTTGATGAATTATATAGAAAAATCATTTTAGAGGAACATAAATCATTAAAACTGACAATTATTTACGCAAGCAGATTGTTTAACAGTGCACAGCTGTAAAGGAGTAAGCTGTTCCTTTTTAACAGTCAGGTTTTGACATTTTCTAATTTAAAGTTTTAATATGTAAGTTTAAGTTATGTGTATAGGCATGAATGAATAGTAATGTATCTTCTATTTTTTGATAATAAAAGAAATATTAGATCCGGTATGATTTTGTCTTTGGCTTAGTCGTCTGTTCCTCCATGCATCATTGCTTTTTTCAGTCGTTTGCATATATTCTGGCTCACATTGAGGACCTTTCACTTCTCGATGCCAAATTAGGTTGCACCTTGTAATCCAACAAAGGTTAAAGCTGCAATAATAGCATTGACTGATGTCGGGCGTTTATCTACTCTAAAACATCTGTACGTGAATAGAGCATTGCAAATGTTGATACTACTTATCTGCCCTGGTTGCAAGGTGACAGATGGCCTGATCAAAATAAACTGGCGGATGCTGAGAGATAAGTTTGAAGGTTTATGCATCTCTGCCTCTTCCACAGATGCGATACAGCCACTCATCCTCGCCAAATGATCATGTCCACCTTTATGACCTAAAAGAACACTGGAACTTTTACTTTTATTACTTACTGTACTGAAGTCATACTTTATTTACTAACACCATTTGAACCATTTGAACTAATTGGGAAATCTTCAGAATTAAGCTTTAAGTCAATAATATTTGATTATTGTATACTGAGGGTCCACTGAACATTTAAATGCTTGTTTCGCAGGACATGAATGAGGACAATATGTCAAACACAAAAGTAATTGATAATTTTAAGAAATACATCAGTACACATTACAATTAATAGAGGGTTTGCACTTGCATCATGATTTGGTCAGTTACCCAGATACATGGCCATATTGGCTATACTCGGATTTAAACAACAGCATGGATTGCACGGTTAATGTACTACTAAATATGTTGTTCTGCTAATTTTATTGTCTAAACCATGGAAAAAACGTGTGAAAGTTGCTAAATCATATAGAGAAGGACTTAGTAAGTAGAAGAAGTCACAGTATTTTGACAAACTAAAGTTAATGGGTGGTAAAGATACGTACAAGCAGTCTTAATTAAGATATTAACCTAATATTTCACCCACCTGCCTGGAAATGATAAGAAACACAAATGTTGTCAAGGTTCTTGCCCTGGAAATCCTGGTTCAGTTTGGCAACCACAAACGCCTTTTGTTCCTCAGACAGTCTTTTGCACTCTTCTCGTTGATTTGTTAAAACTTTTGGTAGTCTGTAGTACTCCAAATGTTTTTCCCAGTCTGACCGATTAATACAGGCCAAAACATGACAATAATTGACCATTTTCAGCAGCAGTAATCAGCAAAATATGTGTTTCATTTGTTTTTTTGGCATGTTTACGTTCAGTGTCACCAAGAAGGCATTAACACTGCAACAAATCAGTACAGTGGCACTGAAATAAGTAATGTGATGGACTGTTAGAATGAGATTGAAATAGTGACTCTTCAATTACTTTTTCATTTATTCTGAACGCTTAAAGGCATAGTACGCAGAAAAATAACATTATTAACTCACCCTGTCATTCTGAACTTTCGTTCCTCTTTAAACTAAAAAAGAAGGTATTTTTAATATTCTTATATCATTTTTGTCCATCCACAAAACTTTCACAAAGTCCCTTTAAGGCATTTCACTCGGCAACCATCTTTGAAATGCCTTTCAGGCATGCAAGTGCAGCTTCAATCTCTTTGAATGTGGAAACATTCAGTTCTCCAAAACTGTTCACCAAGCTTACGATTAGATTTCATATTTGAAATCACCAATGAAATCTGACAAGAACTGCCTCATGAATATTGTTCCTTATGCTTCAATAGCGTTAAAAAAAGCTTATTTTTCAGGCTAGATTAGCCAATGCGTATGTGCACTACTGAGCGCACGTATCAGAACGATCACTGTTTGTATATCAACCGGGACTTCTAACGGCAGCTGCAGTGGCGCGTTGACTTTACAAATCAACGATTGGCTCTTTCATCAAGAAAGGCGGGGCTTTGCGGCCATAATGAGCGTTGCATCTTTCCCCATTTAAAACGAGTGACAAGTCTTAGGTATTCTATAGTCTTTGACTTTCATGCATTTAAAAGTACCAAAAGATATGGTAAAACTAATCCATATGAATCAAGCAGTTAAATCCAAGTCTTCTGAAGAGACACAGTCACTACATATTATTAACAGATTTAATTTAGGCTTGTATTCACATATAAACAATGATAAATGCATGTATGTGACCCTGGACCACAAAACTTTTCATAAGGGTCAATACATACCTTGAGATTTATAAATAAGCTTTCCGTTGATGTATGGTTTGTTAGGATAGGACGGTATTTGGCTGAGATACAACTATTTGAAAATCTGAAATCTGAGGGTGCAAAAAAAATCTAAATATTGAGAAAATCACCTATAAAATTGTCCAGATTAAGTTCTTAGCAATGCATATTACTAATCAAAAATTACGTTTTGATATATTTATGGTAGGAAATTTACAAGATATCTTCATGGGACATCATCTTTACTTAATATCCTAATGATTTTTGGCATAAAAGTAAATTTGATCATTTTGATCCATACAGTGGCTATTGCTACAAACATACCCATGCTACTTACACAGGGTCACATATATGGAGCAAATCAAATATGACCATTGGAAGCTCAGCTCTACCTGCTTATCACACAAGAACAAACCTCACTGGTTCTCATGCATCAGGCAATTACATTTTAATGTTTACCATATTTGTTAAACTATGTATTGGCATTGATCACCGTTTATATATGAGTAATCTGTTTATCGTTTAACGCAATCACTACTCTTCAGAAAACTTGGATGAAACTGTCGAAGTTTTGGATGAATGCACTTTTTGTGGATGGACAGAAATCTCAGGTTTCATAAAAATGTTTTTATGCATGTCTCGAAAATGAACAAAAGTCTTTAAAAAAGAGAGGTTAGTAAATGACAGAATTTTTATTTTAGGGTGAACTGATTCTTCAAAGGCATAGTTCACCCAAAAAAAAAATTCTGTCATTAGTTAGTCACTCTTGTGTCGTTTTAGACCCTCCATAGACAGCAAGGGTCCTACCACGTTCAAGGCCCAGAAAGGTACCAAGCATTTTCTGAAGCTTCGAGAGCTCTCGAATTTCATCAAAAATATCGTAATTTGTGTTCCAGAGATGAACAAAGGTCTTATGGGTTTGGAACGACATGAGTGTGAGTAATTAATGACTAAATTTTCATTTTAGGGTGCACTAACTCATGAGAGAATGTAATGATAGATGAAGTGCTTTGTGAACCCACAACATGAAGAATGATATTACTGAGCTAACCAAAACTGAGCCTAGTAATGAAACACATTTGTTTTTATTCCAACAGGTTCCTTATGAAACCTTGAACAAGCGCTTCCGAGCAGCTCAAAAGAATATAGACCGGGAGACCAGTCACGTGACGATGGTGGTGGCGGAGCTGGAGAAAACGCTTAGTAGCTTTCCAGTGGTGGATACCGTAGTATCTCTTCTGGATGGGGTGGTTGAGAAGCTCAGCGCCCTCAAGAGAAAGGTATGCTAAAGGAATCATGTTAAATAGATTCAATTTTACTACATTTGTACCAATTGCACTAAAGGGTGAAATGGTTTCGTATCTGATAGGCAGCTGAGTCCATCCAAGCAGAAGACGAGAGCGCCAAGTTATGCAAGCGGCGCATAGAGCACCTGAAGGAACACAGCAGTGATCAGCCAGCCAGCGTCAACGTTTGGAAGAAGAAGCGTATGGACCGCATGATGGTGGAGCATTTACTACGCTGTGGCTATTACAACACCGCAGTCAAGCTAGCCAGACAAAGCGGGATTGAGGTGCGTCTCCGCTTTTTCTGTGCAGCAGGTAAGATGCTTGCGCTGTTTCTCATATGATGTTTTGTCTTTGTAGGATTTGGTCAACATAGAAATGTTTCTTACTGCAAAAGAAGTTGAAGAATCTCTCGAGCGTCAGGAAACGGCTACCTGTCTGGCTTGGTGCCACGATAACAAGTCTCGCTTACGGAAAATGAAAGTAAGGCATTGGGTTCAACAGGGTTTGTTTTTCTCAATTGTTGAGAAAAAACAATTTTTCTCAATTGTTGTATTTAAATATGTACTCGAGTTTCATTACGAAGCCACATTGTGGTTTTATTCCTTGCGGTCTGGGTTTTCATTGGCTTACACTTCATTTTTCAGTTTGTCATGTTGCCTGAGAATGAAGCAATTTGAAAGGTAAAGTTTATTTAGTTATGTTGAAATATGTGTCTCTTCCCAGAGCTGTTTGGAGTTCAGTTTAAGGATCCAGGAATTTATTGAACTCATTCGACAAAACAAACGAATGGACGCAGTAAGGTATGAGATGGTTTTTTAATCCAAGGTCTTCATGGCTGGACATTACAAGTTTATCGGAATTGCTTGAATTTATTGTTAAACAAATCATAGTTGGAATTATTAAATCAAAACAAATGTCTTTTAGACATGCACGCAAACACTTCAGCCAAGCAGAAGGAGGGCAGTTGGACGAGGTACGGCAAGTGATGGGCATGCTGGCGTTTCCCTCAGACACGCACATTTCACCGTATAAGGTATATTACATTTCTATATTATTTCTATATTATCTGAAATGCATAATCAGCCACTCCAAGGAATTGTTTTGATATTGATCATTAAAGGGATTGGGATAAAAAGAGATACAATTCTGTCATTAAATACTCACTGTCATATCATTCCAAACCCGTAAGACCTTCGTTCATCTTCAGAATGTAAATTAAGATATTTTTGATGAAATCCAAGAGCTTTCTGACCCTGCATGGACAACAGCGCAACTACCACTTTTGAGGCCCAGAAAGGTAGTAAGGACATCGTTAAAATAGCCCATGTGACATTAGTGGTTCAACCGTAATTTTATGAAGCTGTTTGTGTAGGATATCTTAATTTGTGTTCTGAAGATGAATGAAGGTCTTACGAGTTCGGAATGACGTAAGGGTGAGTAATTAATGACACGTTTTCATTTTTGGGTGAACTAACCCTTTAATTGCTTCTGAATAAGCCGTCACAGCAAGTGCAAGTTCAGTGGTCGGTAACATTTCTTGTCTTTCCTCGCAGGATCTTTTGGATCCAGCTCGCTGGAAAATGCTGATCCAGCAGTTCAGATATGACAACTACAGATTACACCAGCTGGGGAACAACTCCGTGTTTACCATTACCCTGCAGGCAGGGCTGTCTGCCATCAAAACCCCGTATCCTCTCTGCAGAAAAACATTTATCATCCTTCGGGTTTTCAATTTGCATGTCCAGCAGATTGTTTATGGAAGTCAGGGTTTTAAATAATATTGGGTGATTTCAACATAATGTTTTTCTAGGAAGACAATAGAAGAGTTATTATTTTAAATGACTGTAAATGGTCCTTAAATCAAGTTGTTGACCTTAATTCCAAGTTTACAGGCAGTGTTATAAAGAGGATGGCACTTCCAAAAACCCAGACTGCCCTGTCTGCAGTAAGTCGCTGAACAAATTGGCTCAACCTCTTCCCATGGCCCACTGTGCAAACTCAAGGCTGGTGTGCAAAATCTCCGGCGAGGTCATGAATGAGAACAACCCACCCATGATGCTGCCTAATGGCTATGTTTATGGATACAATGTGAGTTTCAAAGCTAGTTTTGTGTTCTGCTCTCAAGTACATATGGTTGATTTACATACACTTTGCAGCATCTGCAAAATGTTCATTATTTTATCAAAATAATCATGTGCATGTTATTTTTTTCACTTGTACTACATAAAAGATGTTTACATATAGTCCACAAAAATAATAGTTGATTTTATAAAAATGATCCTGTTCAAAAGTTTACATACATGATCCACAGCTGTTTTTTTGTTTAGTGATAGTTGTTCATGAGTCCCTTGTTTGTCCTGAACAGTCCACTTCCAGAACA
>JAHKKF010523494.1:6452-34047 GCA_019740295.1 Labeo calbasu | reverse complement strand
ATTAAAAACCACTGCATGGATTTTTATCATTATAGGGTAGGTTTGTACATACACTGCCAACACACATTAATGTTCAAACAACATGAAAAAGTGAACTTAGCATCCGATGACCCCTTTAAGTTGGAGTGGTGGTTGTTTTATGAGCGAAAGATCAGGGAAGGGGTCACTTTAAACTGCCGTTAAAGGGATAGTCCACCCAACAATGAAAATTCCTTCATCATTTACTCACTCTCATGTTGTTCCAAACTTGTATGTTTTTTTCTTCTATGTAGCATACAGTAATAGAAGATGTTTCGAAAAATGTTGATAACCAAACAGTTGTGGTTCCCACTTTGACTGTATGGACAAAAAATATCTTCTTCACTCGATCACAAGTTCCACTCTGTAGTTATTGGTTTTACTTTTTGGAAGTGTTGTATATTACATCACACTATATTTTTAATATTATGCTGAAGGTGCTGTAATTGGCACCTTTTAAACTTGATATCATATATTATAATTTGTAACTTATAACTCAGTGTTAAATTGTAAGTCTATAGGGCAGGGAATTAGGTTGCTTGATGACTGTTTAAATGGAGCTAATTCCAAACACAGAAATTACACTGGAAACTCTTAATCAGGCGTTCATCTTAGTAAAGTAGTTCCACTGTTAAGGCCCGGTCACACCAAAGTGTGATTACTACAACAGTAACTATAAAGTTTTAATATTTGTTTTAATTTCATGAGAATAGGGAAGTCCAGACCACAACTACAGTAGTCAGGATTTGAAGTGGATCACAACCTTTCATCAAAGTTGTCCTAAAACCAAAACAATACCCGTTCTTGTCGTAGGATAACTTTGATGAACTTTTTTGATCCACTTCAAATGTTGACTACTGTCATTTTTTACTAGCTGATGAACAGCCAATACACTTTCCTGTTTTTAAACCCTCTGAAGCTCTAAATAGTAAATGAATATGTGATAATATATTTTAAGTAATGCTAATGAATTTTTAGCTTTCAGAAGCTTTTATATATAGGCACTTATTGACATATTTTGTCAGTATGTCAGTATGAAATGTGCCCTTCTACCATGAATTAAAGCCACTTCAGTAAAATTAGCATCTGATGTTTTAATTTTGTAGATTGTGTAGACATTTTATCTTTCCTCTTCTCTGCTCTTCAGTGGAGCAGACTACAGCACACTGCTAATGAATCTGGGCCCAGAAAATTGTGCCACATTGCTACACTTTGTCCTGCTGGAAAGTAAGATCCTGTTGCACTCCCTCAGACCAGCTGTACTGACTGGGGTGGCTGAAGCCGTTGTGGCGGTGAGTGAAAAAAAAAAAAGGTTTGCCCAAAGGTTTGAGGTTTGCCACTTTATACAGTGTTTTACAGCAAAAAAATATCTTATTCATTCATACAAATCCTTCTAGAGATTCAGAATCAGGTACACTGATTAGAGTGGTGGACTGAAGTGTGCCAGATTGTGAAAGTCTGCTGCATTTGCTATAGTCAAGACTGAAATTGCACATTACAAATTGCGTTTAGCACAAAATGTTTGTAAATGTAAATAGGAAGTAGAGTAATTGAAAGTAATGTAAAAGTGTGTTCTCATCTGAACCAATTGTTCAGAAGGGAATGAAAACAGTTAAAGGATTTGTTATGTTAATAAATAGGACACCATCGTCATTGTCATCTCCCTCTAGATGATCTTCCCATTCCAGTGGCAGTGTCCTTATATCCCTCTTTGCCCTCTGTCTCTGGCGGGGGTCCTCAACGCACCATGTCCCTTCATTGTGGGTGTTGACTCTAGATACTTTGACCTCTATGATCCCCCACCTGATGTGGTCTGTGTGGACTTGGACACCAACACTATATACTTGTAAGCACCCTTAAACTATAAGAGTTAACATTTGGGAATTTATTGCTATTTGTTATCCTTTCAGGGTATGTGGTATTATTTGCAAATGTTTCATAATATATGCAAATGTTTTTATTTTAGGTCTGATGAAAAAAGAAATAGCAACTGGAAGAATCTCCCAAAGAAGCCCTGTAAAGGTCTCATAAACTCTTTAGGAAATCTTCACCACCAGCTTGCCACTGGTAAAATCTCCTTTCACCTTTAGAGCTTCTTTATGCATTAAAATTATCTCCCTCTGTTGCATTCAATAAAAAAAGCTGTGACTACTGGTATGTGAGACATATTGTATATGAGAATCTTTTCATTACAGTTCGGCGCACTGCACTAGAAGGCTTGGCGGTGGAGATGACCCCTATTGAGGCGGACTTTACCTGGCATAAGAAAAAGACAGAGCTGGAGATGGAGATTCAAGAGGCATTCCTGCGCTTTATGGCCTCCATACTGAAGGGCTACCGAACCTACCTCAAACCCATCACACAAGCACCTTCTGAGAAAGCTACTGCTGCAGACTCACTCTATGACCTGCAAGGTAACTCTTCTAGGAGAATAATGGCTCTGTTGAGTGATATTAGATCTTGGTTTTTGTGTCCAAGTTCAACTAGACTTTAGAATGTCCCATTGTTTACTGTGGCATATTGAAGAGCTTCTCTCCTTTTAGTAATAGCCAGTAGCCTTTAGTTTATATCACAGCCACGAACAAGATTTGCTACTTGCTATTTCTAGTCACGTGGTATCAGGGGAGGGCCATTCTTATTCTACAGAGTGTTTGATTAATGACTCATCTTGCACTCTCTTTGTCAAGTCTCTTTGCTCTATTTGTTAGCTTAATAGAAGAACTGTACATTTTAAAAGTGTTTATAGGCTTTTAGGACTACGCTTGCATATCAAGCATGGACTAAAATTCATAGCAAGGCATGTCTCTATATACAGTGCACAGCATAAATGACTACACCCCCTCTGAATAAATATAAAAGATGTATTTTTGTAATGATTACTAATCTAATTCATGGAAAGATGGCAAAATTTTTGCCAATATTTTCTGTAAAATAAGTAAATTGGCCAATTTTGTTTAAATAAAGGATTGCAGAAATGAGTACACCCTAGATGTAATTCAGCAAATGTATAATATTCTAGTACTTAGTATGTCCTCCAGAACTTTAAGTATACTGCTCTGACCCTTCTTGGCACTTGAGTGTACAAGTTCATGACAGATTTGTTTAACTCCTGAACTCCTGAAGGACGACCTCCTTAAATGCCCTGGTATTTAATGGAGAGTTTTGCTCAGCTCGTCTCTACAGAACCCCCCACAGCTGCTCAAAAGCATTAAGATTGAGTGAAATACATGTCAACTGAAGGATTTTCACCTTTGGAGAATGAATATCTTCATTGTCATGCTGAATAAATGCCCAGTAGTGCAGGAATTGAGGGGAGGGTAGCATCTGCACTTTTAGTTTTTGTATTACATCACACAGCGGTGTGTGAATTCATGACAGCATTGATAAAGCACAACTTCCTCACACATTCAGCACTCATGCATCCCTGTCCCTAAAGAAGAGCTTTACTACCACTGAACGTCACTGTGGCTACCAGGCACATCTCACTTTACTCCTCCTCTAGCAACACCAGAACATTTTGGATGCTTTTGGATCCGAAATGATTGACTTGGTCTCTTGAGACCAAATGGATTTCCAGAAGTCTATATTTTGTAAAAATGGGCCTTGGAAGAGGTTAAATGAGTTTATTGTGCTTTGGCTACTGTAGGTAATTCTAGTGGTGACAACAACCATGCATGTCACTTCAGCAGGCTGTGTCGTACTCTGTGAGATAAAGTCTCACTCTTTTCATAGCTTTTGCCGGGTCTGAGACTCTTGCATGGTATTTCTACGGCTCTTTTTGTAGCAAAAATTCACTCATCATTAAATGAAAACTTAAAATGAAGACCTGATTATTTCATGAGTCTTGTCACAAGTCCATTGTTTTTGAATGTTGGTGCTAGTTCTGCTATATTTTCACACTTAAAACAATAATTCTGTTTTCCTCTTGTACCATTGTCCTCTTTTATGCTAAGAAATAAATCACCTGGCAGTTCTCTCCCAAGTGGTTTCATTGTTGACAGCATTAAGTCTGGGTATGATTCAGTAGGCTATAACATGCCTTTAACTGTAAGGAATTACTTGTCTTTAAAAGTTTTGGTTAAATATACTTACCTGTTGATCAAAAATAGCCTTAAACCTACACTTTTGGTTTTTTTTTAGTTTTATTTAGTAACTTTCAGGAGGGTGTACTTATTTTTGCAACACAACATTTTATCTTATTTTGCTAAATAATTTTGACATTCTTCTTTGGTAATTGATCAAGCAGGCGTGTTGGAACATTATATCTCCAAAGAACCCTAATATGTCTTGCAAGTAAAGAGTAATTGCTCAATTTAAGTTTTAGAGGGGGTGTACTCATTTATGCTGTGCACTGTATGCCTGTATAAAGTGTAGCCTAATTATTGCCAAAGTAATGAGCTATTGCAACTAATTAGTTACTGAATAATGTTGATGTCTTTTATTTAGGATTCTTAAAGAGTAGAGATCGTGCACATCAGAAGTTCTACTCTCAGCTCACCAAGACTCAGATCTTCATCCGCTTCATTGAAGAATGTACTTTTGTTAGCGACAAAGACACCAGCCTGGCTTTCTTTGATGACTGCATTGGAAAAGTAAGTAAAAAAACAAAAAAACAAAGCACATACTATTTTTTCCTTCAGCTGCTCACATAAAGGGTCACCACAGTGGAATTATCCACACAGTCATTTGGCAGAGGTTTCTAAGATGGCTGATGCAGAAGCCTATTGTAATGTAACACAATGAAACATTTTGTATTATTAGCAGTGCATGCTAAAATACAGTTACTATTGCTCATACTTGCATATACTGCAATTTTTGGCCTAAAAAAATCCCATAGATATACACTGAAGGAAGAACCTGAGCATTCTCGATTGATCAAAATATCATGGTGACTGCAGGGGTGGACTCGATTGACCTAGCAAACACCTAGATGTCAATATCAATGCATAGCAATTTGCTAACGATGGCTGAAAACAGCAACCAAAGTGCAATGTCCTATCTACCCTTGCAACAACACAGTGAAGTGCTAATAGACACTTAAATTCCCTATAGTAACAACATGGCAACCACTATGAACATCCACCATCATACAGCGAATTTTTCAGAGGGAAGCACCACTTACATTTTCTTGTCAAAATGAAAAAAAAAAAAAATTAATAATAAACAAGCTATGAAAAAATTGTTGAAGTATTTTAGTTTCTGAATCACTAATAGGAAGCTTATCTCTCAATGGGAAGAACAGAGGATGTAGAGTTTCCTATTATTGAATTTGTTTCCCACATCTCTCTTTCAGCTTTTTCCTTCCGACAAAGGAACAGAAAAGGGTACAAAGGTGAGCCACTCCTTTCAGTTTGGTGTTTTACTGGGGCGGGCGGGCGGGTTGGTTTTGGGATTGGGGGATCTGGTAGCATGTTAAACATGGCTTCTGTTTTACTGACCTCAGATCTGTTTTGCAGTGGCAGCTTTAAAGACTATGATAAAGGACATTAGTCTTAGACCTGCAGTTAAGGGAGATCTAGGAACAGATGGTTGTTGGTCTTCATAGGCAGAGCAGTTGGTTTAGTGGAGTAAATAATTTACTCTGCCATCTGCTGTTGGGTGCATTGGCATATCATTTATCTAAACACTCTTAGCATGGGAATAATGTGGAGAGAGTAATGGAAAGTTCCAGGAACCGTCTGCAAGCTGATGGATATTACAAGCCAGAGTGCTTTGTTAAAAGGGAAAGCAAAATAAAAAAAAAAAGAAAAGAAAAATTTTATTTCTGTTGACCATATTGGTCAGTATGTGAGCTCTGTAAATTGCCACATTCTATTTTATCAAACACTTCAGGGTTTGAAAACATTACGGGAGGTGTATGCATTAAGACTATAACTGCATTACACAGGTTGAAGGCGAGTCATCTGAGGACACCAGGCTGATGGAACTGGATGAGTCACAGAAGAGCGAGCACACAGTCTTCGTCATGCCTCCAGAACCACCCCTGGAAGACGGTCCTGACCCCCCTCCCAAATATAGGTATACACATAGCAATATTACAATACCATAATTTCAGTAATAATCCCAGTGAAATCCCATGATTTACAATATCAGTTTTAGTACCAGAGCAAAAATTAAATTAAAATCAAATTTAGTTATATACAAAACAATACTTGTTTGTGGAGTTTGTGCTGGTGCTGTGTTGGTAGCTGATCACACTACATTTCTCTACTAAAATACTTTTAACACCAAATTAATTATTATTATTATTATTATTATTATTATTAAGTTATTTATTTATTTATGCAATTATACTGCATACATTGACTTTCTACAGATCTACAGAATGCATCAGTGTATTTAGTTTTTTCATGGATACTTGTACTTCATGGATCTATGTTTTTCCTTTGTGATTTGCATTTTATGTTAATTTTAGCAATCTCAAAACCCCCGCTACTCGGGAACACTTCATTTGAAAAACTACGTCAGTCAAAGATTACTAAAGATATTTTTTTAAAGATTTATTTTTGCCATTTTTGCCTTTATTGTGATAGGACAGTATTTAGACAGGAAGTGAGGTGGCAGAGAGAGAGGGGGGACAGAATCAGGAAAGGTCTGCTGTCACTGTCACTACTTATCACGATAAGATGTGATAAGATGTAGTTACAGTATAGTAGGTTATCGCTACTGAATCTTTGTCTAAAGCTGGGGACACACTACACGACTAGCTGAAACATTCTAAGACTGACTTCAACACACACAAACGACTGTTTCCATCAACTGGAACAGATTTTAGTCTTCGACACTCAAAGCACAAACCTAATGACCGAGTCATTCCACTACATGACACACTTAACGACTGGTGAGTCACGACTGGACAAATTCTGCTGAACCAAAAAAACAAAGCAAAAAACAAAACAAAACTCACAAAAACCACAGCAACTACCTGCCCTCCTGCAGCCGTTTCCGCCCTACCACATACAACACTGTGGACAACACTGGTGCTAGGTCTGTGCAAATAATCGGATGGGATTATCATGCGTGTCTCGTCAGTAATGCCGGTTTCGTGATTAGTCTGAAATCTCCATCACATGCTGTCAGATGGAGTGGCATTTACTACACAGAGCCATAGTTCACTGACAAGCTACGCAATATTGAGTTTATTATCGGATATTGCGTAGCTTGTCAGTGAGCTACGGTGTAGTAAATGCCGCTCCATCTGACAGCACGTGATGGAGTTTACGACTAATATATATAATTTTAGTATGTTTTAGTAGTGTTTCAGTATGTGGGTTAAAGTTCTGTAATGTGATGTGTTCACTACCAAAACATTAGTCATTACTGAAAATGTGCTGTCACGACAGAAACATTGGATGTTTTGTCAAAGAAAACTAAGATGTTATGATAGTGTTTGGTTCAATGTATATTTAAACTAAGGAATCTTTAAGTTTAAAATCAGTATGATCAACTTTTTGCCTTTTACACAGAAAAAAATTGATTCAAAAACGTACAACAAATCTCATAAATCACACTTAAAGTATTGTTAAAATTGTAATTGAAAAAAGTTGTTTACCATCAGTCTGGCTGCTCTGCTTCGGGCATTTCATCAGTTTGGACTGATGTTGCACGTCTGTCACATCATCAGAGCAACACTGCTCCTGGTGTTACTAAGCCGGCAACCATCGCGAGATTTCACAATGCTAAGTTGGATTGTCCGGGAAATGACAGGAGATCGTTTTATACCAAGCAGAATAGAGAACGCAGAGTGGATTCAAGTGTACTACGGCCTCTACAGAGATTTATCAGTCCATCAATGGTTAATATAGAACCGTTTAATGCACAATCCCTTACAAATAAGTCATCCTTTATACAAGACCATATCATGGAAAAGAATTTAGGCTTTATGTGCAAAACAGAAACATGGCATCAGTCAGAGGTCTATTCATCATTAAATGAAGCCTGTCCTCCCGGCTACAGCTATCTTGAGAAAGCTCGCATCACTGGTGGTGGTGGTGGCTTAGCTCTAATATACCGACAGCAACTGTTAGCTATCCCTCCCCTCTCTGCCTAAAGTGTCCTCATTTGAATGCCTTTCTCTATGACAATACTCCTTATTTATCGGCCCCCTAAACTAAATTCAGTGTTCATTTCAGAGATCCATGATTTTCTTACTACACTCTGCTCTAGCACTGGTAATATTTTATTGCTTGGAGATTTTAATATACATATAGATACTCCTTCCTGTTATTTTGCAGCTGAGTTTCTGCAATTATTGGACTGTCTTGATCTCCAACAACATGTTGATGTCCGCACACATTCTAGAGGACACACTTTGGATTTGATCATCTCAGACTTTGCCCACATTAGTAACCATCTGGTATATGATCTGGGTGTGTCTGACCATAAACTTATTTTAGTGGAACTGCCACTTCCTTGTTCTCAAAATAAAGTAAAGCGACAAATGTGTTTCAGAAATTTGACTACAGATCTTTGACATCTCCAAAATATTCCAAAACTTTCTTAAAATACAATATGAGATTTAAACTTCACAATTACTAGAAATGAGTACCTTGGATATTATACGATTTGCATATATACAAAATTTGTATTAAAAGACATTTTTTTCCAATTTGAATTTGAACCAATTCTGTAGAGGAAAAGTAAAAGTAAAGTTTGATTTAAAGCACTTAATTAATGACATTTTCCCATTTTCTATGACCTAATCTAAAGTGAGAAGTGTTTATGGTTAACAAGCCATTATCTACCTCTTTACATATGACCTAGTTAAACAATAATAATTTAGTTAATTACAGTGACAATGAATGGTGAACTCAGTATTTGTGAAGTCTGTTAACATATACAGCTTATAAACTATGAATTAATTATAAACTAATAGTTATTTGTAATTTATTACAAATTTAAGTTATTTGTATTTGTTATTTGTAACCTGCAAGTTGGCAGTTGTTAGGTCCTTTACTCTTCTCCTTGTATATTTTTGTATACTGTTATGCAGATGATAAATAGCTTTATTTAATATATATTTTAACAATTCACATTTACATATTTAAACTTTCTCTCTCAGCACAAAAAAGGGAGCTATGCCCATTTTTCAGAATACTGTATTTTAGAGATTTTGTAAAATCCAAATAAGCTTTACAGATCTTAAATAGAAAGTGTTTAAACAATGTTTTTCATGCTTGTTTTATTAACCGTAAGCAAACACTAACAGTTTACAGGTGGGAAAAAAATAAGTTTAGCAGTAATATTACTGAATATTAGCTGTCTTTTAAACTCTGAGCAAGCCAAAGGCGACAGTGGCAAAAGATGACAGTATTTGGGGGAAAAAAACCTTGGGAAAAAACAGGCTCAGTCAGGTTGTTCTCCTTTGGCCTAAATGAAGAAACCCAGTATGAGATTTAAGATTCCATACTGTATCACAAGTCCATTCATAGTCAGCATTTGCAGGGTTTGCTAATATTGTTTGGTTCGACCTGTTGCTTGCTCATAACTGAATGATAGTTTTGCTTAATTATGTGTCATTTTGCAAGTAGTAATGAGGTGAGGACTTAAACGCAGAAATGTAAAAGGGCTTTATTAAGTAGTAAACTATAATAAAATAAACAAACAAAACAACCCCAAGGAGGAAAACGTGGGAGCAGAAACGAGACAAGGGTACATTAGACAACAGACTAGCACAGGACAGAGAACACTGAAAAAATAAATAAGGAAGCAAACAAGAAGGGTAATGACGAGGGACAGGTGGAACAACTAAAGCAATAATCAGGTAACAAGATGGGCAGGGTAAGACAATAGACATGAGAGTGCATGGCACACAGAGACAAAACAAAGGCATGTGCTTACACAAAACAAAACAAGAACACGTGGCCAATGAAAACTCATGAGCTGCGTGTTCATGCAAAACAATACAACAGCACACGGCCAGTGAAAACTCACAAGCCTGGTGCTACTCCAAACATGACAACTAGTGAATACAAAAGACAAGATACACAAGTGTCAAGGCTCTGTCACACAACCAAGAATAAACCAGATCATAAGTGACAGAACCCTGACAGTCATGTACATACAACTTGCTAAGCAGGGCCGGCACCAGGGCACCTCGGTTTAAATTTCTAGGCAGGGCACAAATCACGTTTTGTGCCCCCCTTTACAACCTCCCCCTCATTCAGCAATGAGGGGGGGGGTTGTAAAGGGGGGCACAGTGATTCGGGGTGGCAAGGACCACAAATGCCCCCCCTTGATGCAGACCCTGGAACAATGTAGAAATGTAGAACAATGTAGAACAGTTTTTTGTGTGTAATTTTACTTTTTTTTTTTTTATCGGTTTTATTTTGATGAACATGACACAGCACACTATAGCATTAATATAACATGAAAACAGTGTGTAACCTTATTAAAGCACGGGATGAAATACAATGAGTGAGTCTGGTAAATCGTGAATTTGCTGTCATCATCAAAGCTCATGTAGCCAGCCGCACTGGAGAAACTGCGATGACCATAACCCACGTCTGCTCGCGAATCGCTCTTGTGGTAGTCTGTTTTGATAACATAGGCTAGCTACACTGCTTCAAGTCAGACGCTGATTGATCTGCTCAAATCGAACACAACTTTATGCACCCTACAGACGGTGTGCCCAAGCTCCTCCAATTAATTATCCATTAACGCTTTAAATGAATAGGTTTGTTAAGGAAACTTTGTGCCCAAGTCAGTGACTAATGGTCTTAGAAGATGCACCTACTGCTTTTCTCATTACGGAACCCAAGTAGTGTTCTTATCCTGGTCAGACAATTGCAGTAACACCAAACTCCTAATAATTTGCTAGTCATAATGATGAAATAATGAAAGGAGAAAAAAATACAGAGTTTATTAGTTAGATAAATCATGCATTATGCCAAATGCATAATCAAACATTATCAATACAAACCATCAAAGATGCTCAAAGAGAAGTTTATGATTAAAAAATGCATACCTGACATCAAAAACATACACAGTGTTGAATGTATGGAATGCACTCCAAATTATAGGTTTACCTTTAGGCAACCTTTTTGTTAAGTACTCAAGACAAAGATAAACATTCTCCAAATAGAGACTTGAACTAAACATTTGAACTTGACACCCTGTTAGGGAACTAGTAAATATAGTGAATTAGGAGTAGAAAATAAATTACTGGAAACAAACTATAATTAACTGTAGTAATACCTTTAATTTGCATCTCTTTGATTATTCCTTTTTAAGGCAACCTTGTTTATTGAACTTTACTCTCCACACCCACTTTATCTAACTGCCATTTTCTTGCCTCTACCACTCCTTCTTTATCTATTAGCACAAGGCCAGAATAATCTATTTCTATGCTTCTGTTGGCTTATTTGAGTGCCTGTCTTTTACTCACAGCCCAGCCTTGAGACTGGCCAAGCACTTTGCTTACCACTGGCACTGTTTGTGCTATAATAGCCCTCTCTCTCTATTCTGTGCTTCTCTGTCTGTCATTCTTCCAGTCCATCCCTCCCCCAAATATACCCCATATACAGCCTGTTTTTTTCAGTCTCTTACAGTAATGAAGACCATTCTGTAGTCCAAGACTGTTTTCAAGTGGTATTTTGTGTTGAGGTTCTGTTATAGCGGGGCAAGAAAACACCAAGACATTCATATTTCAGGTTTGAGTTGAAATGTGAAATGTCTACAGAATTTAAATTCAAAATGTGAACAGTAAATTGGGAAGATTGCAAGGCAAGAAAGTAAATCAAAATGCCTATAAATATCAGTCCTTTTATACCCTTTGAACATATCGAGCATCAAAACCCAGATATACAACAACATCCAAACTACATCTATCTAATAAAAAAAAGTCATTTTCTGCTTCACTTTGCACATGGACTAAATCTCATTTAGTGTCTCTTATATGAGCACAACAATGCTCCTATTTATTTAGTTTTACCTTTGATATTCTTGATATCAATGCTTTCATATGTTTTGTATAAGAGCAGAGGTCAACAAAGATTTGTCTAGTTATAACGCTTGAAAAGATAATGAACTATAGTACTATACTATTTTTATCCCTTAAACTCATACTTGATCATCAAAATGACATTTAAATGTTTTTCCCCCCTATTAAAATACAAAAAAATCTTTGTTTTAAAATGGCTTAAATATAACATCCTTACCTCATTTAGTATACGCTGAAATACTTACATAAGTAGTAAACGCTTCACAATGGCAAGTGGCAATATTGGGCAAATCGTTATTGGAGAGTGAATGCATAAGTGTTTTTTTTTTTCAGATTCTGAATTATAGCCCAGAAAGCACACAAAGAGCACTCCCCTTGAGATCACTATGAAGGTCTCATTCATCTTAGTTTAGCATGATGTTACAATGTTCTGTTGTAATCAGTGAAGCCCTACACTGCACAGTAAATCTCTTATTTACAATGTGTTTACATGTTTGTTTTAATAAGGATTTTTGTGGATGCGTCAAAATCTGTTATTTTGAGTGGTGAGTGGATTCTGTCTAAACACCTTTAAAGACCTCTGATTGTCTATTGCATTAAAAAAAATGAACAGAAATGTCTAATTGGCTACATTGCTCAACACTGCAAAAAGACATTGTAAATAGACCTGTGACCAGTGAAGATAGTAATATGAAAAGTCATTCCCAGCAAGTTTAAGGGGATGGTTACATCAGGGATAGGCAACGTCAGTCCAGGAGTGCCAGTGTCCTGCAGAGTTTAGCTCCAACCCTAATCAAACACACCTAAATGAGCTAATCAAGGTTTTCAGGATCAGTAGGGCTACAGGCAGGTGAGGGTTTTTTTCAGGGTTGGAACTAAACTCTGCAGAACATCAAGCCATGTTTTGAGACTACATATGTAAAAAATAAGACACATGACAAGTAAATAAAATTTAGGGTGATTTACTCAGGTATAACGTCTGTTGTATTGTGTTTCTGTTTATACCGTATTGCCTGGACTTGACCATCAGACAAGACCAATTTTGGGGCTTTATCTGGTTTTGTTCTGTGCTTCTCTAATTATGAGTCATCTGTTTTTCTACAGTTATAAGAATTTCCCTAGTTTACGGTTGGAGCTGTTTGATTGTCCGCAAGAGCTCAGACCAGCGCTGAGTACAAGAGCCGCAGGGGCCAGTGTATCCAGCAGCCCTGCCCTGTTGGCCAAGAGAACCAAACAGGTAAAGAATCTTTTACAAGAATTATCTTATACCAGACTACTAGAAATTCTGGTATGCTATCGTACCCTCATGTTTCCAGATTATACTGTGCATTACAGATTCACATTACATTTACA
Source organism: Labeo calbasu (assembly GCA_019740295.1). NCBI lineage: Eukaryota > Metazoa > Chordata > Actinopteri > Cypriniformes > Cyprinidae > Labeo > Labeo calbasu. The sequence continues at coordinate 20,735 of JAHKKF010523494.1, read as the reverse complement.
CAAGTTTAAAAAATGTAAAAAGTTCTATTGTTTTTAACTTGACATCTTTAAAATCCAGCACTCATGGCCAAAGATGTGATACAATGACTCTAAATTAGAACCTTTAAAAGTACAGCTGCTAAGAAATATTACTACTAAAAGTTATTAAATCCTGAATCATTACTAGTTTTTATGTAAGTACCTAGCACAGTAGGAACTACCAGTAACATAAATGAACAATGTTTGGCAAAATACATATCATGTGAAACACTGTTAGCTCTCTTCAACATTGAGGTCATGCACACTTCAGTGTAATGAGAAGTATAAACCTGTTGTCCAACAAAATATATGTTTAAAGGAGAACTCCACTTCCAGAACAACAATTTGCGAATAATTTACTCACCCCCTTGTCATCCAAGATGTTCATGTCTTTCTTTCTTCAGTCGTAAAGAAATTATGTTTTTTGAGGAAAACATTTTTAGCATTTTTCTCCATATAATGGACTTATATGGTGCCCCGATTTTGAACTTTCAAAATGCAGTTTAAATGCGGCTTCAAACGATCCCAAATGCGGTTGTAAATGATCCCAGACAAGAAAGAAGGCTCTTATCTAGCAAAACGATTGGTTCTTTCAATAAAAATAATACAATTTATACTTACTTTTTAATGCCAAACGCTCGTCTTGTCTTGTCTCTTTGCATGTTCACTTTGCAAAGACTGGGTCGGAACTTCTGCAGTGATGTAGGATGATTTTGAAATGATTTTTGAAGTTGAGGGAGAAAATACGGTCAGATTTTTTCAACCATAACTCAGAGTCAGAATACACAGAGTTCAGGGAGAGAAAGGCAAGACGAGCGCTTGAGATTAAAAGGTATTTAAATTGTATTTTTTTTAAATGAAAATAACCAATTGTTTTTTGCTAGATAAGACCGTTCTTCCTCGGCTGGGATCATTTACAAGCGCATTTGGGATCGTTTGAAGCCGCATTTAAACTGCCTTTTGGAAGTTCAAAATCGAACCACGATACCAGTCCATTATATTGGACAAAAATGCAGAACTGTTTTCCTCAAAAAACATAATATCTGTACGACTGAACAGAGCAAGACATGAACATCTTGGATGACAAGGGGGCGAGTACATTATATGTGAATCTTTGTTTTGGAAGTGGACTTTTCCTTTAAAAACATTTTTATTTCAAAATCACTTCATAACATCAGGTGAGTGTTTGAAATAACTTCCTTTTTGTGATCTGATGTGGCTTCTTATGAAAAAATGAGGCAAATAATTTAATTTATAGTATTTTTATACTCTAAGAAATGCTATGTCAATTAGCATTGCGTTATTAATAGACTTAATTGTTGTGAAAATACCTGAATTCGCTTGAAGAACACCATACATTGTCATAGTGTTTATTGTCTTCATGTTTGATTAATCAAAGCATTTTTATGTAATAGTGATAGCTTTATGCTTTTCAGTGATTTGCTGGAACCTCATAAGCTATTTTACTTCTCTGCGGCAAATTTAGATTTTCTGCATAATGGCGCCCTCCAGCTTCCTATTTGAATAAAACATACTTGTGTTCATAGCTCTTCCGTTAGTTTAGATGAGTGGTTTTCAAACACTGTTCAATGTCAACACTGCACATTTTGTAGGTTTCTCATATCTTAACACACCCATTTCAGGTCTTGCTGTCTCTACTAATGAGCTGATGAGTTGAATCAGGTGTACTAGTTTTTATTCTTTTGTAAAGTTACTAGTACTTATTCATTAAATACTAGTTCTTATTTATTAGATACTAATACTTATTCCAATAGTGACTAGTATTTAATTATACTCTTATCTCCTTCTGCCCAGTATGGTAATCGTATGTTGAATATTGATGAACCAGCAACATATAAGAGAGAGATTAGACAGGAAACGGACACAAGGAGATGAATGTACTTTTTTGAGGAAACCACATAAAAAGAAACAGTCATTTGTAAACAAGCACATAGAAAACCTATTTTTGTCAGTTTTGTAAACACTGTAATTTCGTAAACAGAGAAGCCTGATGTGTTTGTTGGTCATTGTACAAGTGACCTCTGGTGGCAGGATGGAGATAAGACACCAATTTTATTATATATTATTTTTCTCTTTTTTCTTCCAGTAAAAACAAAAAATAAATGAATATCTTATCATATCGGGGCTGTATGTTAACTTTTTTACATATAGCACTGGTGCTACAGACATTGAATATTTAATGCTCTGTACAGGGCACACAAAATCCAAACCTTACGGTTTTCAGACAAACATTTTCTTTATTTGGGAAAAAAGGCAAATAAATAAATAAATAAACACCAGGTTTGCTGTATACTTGTAGGGCACAATTTGGCAAATTTTTTTGTTATATATTAATATTACTAATAATGATTATGGTTACTATTTGTAAATAAAAGAATTTAGATTAAAGAACAAAATAAGGAATATTAATTTTGTAATAACAATATTTCATTATAATATACAAAACTGAGTATTTAAAAAAATGTTTTACAATGTAAGTCAATAATAATAGGCTGAAGCCAGAGCCAAGTCTTTGCACGACGAGACCCTGTCTCATTTTGGAGGTTCTGCCCACTTTTGGAGTTCCCACCCCATTTTGGAGATCTCCGGTCTGCAGTTATATATGTCTGAGTCCATGCGTCATTCTAAATAGGTCGCAGCCAAACCCACAGATGGCGCTATCAACTACAGAAACATAGTGTAGCAGAAGATGATTTTTGTTTATTTCTGGGTGTATTGTACACATTTGGAGGACCGGGAGCTGTTTGTAACAAATAGATTAAAACGTATTTCATTTACTGGAATGCTCTTTTCAATTTAGGTGTTGTGTCATGTTATATAAATCAAGTTTTTGGATCTCTAGATTAATTTAAGGTTCGAACTTCGACCTCTGTGAAAAACCTCAAAGTTTCATTAGAAGCTTTAGGCAATCAGGCTCTTTTACATTCTTTTCCAATCTTTGTTGATATTTGTTATTGAACTTCAAATTTACCTTTCATTTTATTTCTTTTAAGAACATGTACTATAATGCAATTAAAATAAAGAACTTACATTTCCAAAAATAAATAAATAAATAAATAATTACTAACAATAATAATATAGCATTATAACATTTAATCAATGTAACTACTTGCAGTACTTTACATACTTACTTTGTACTGTACAGTACTGGACAGTATTTTGGGTTAACAAACTGGGTACATAGGTTTGATCTAATAATACAGACAACATTGTTTTCTGCACCTGAAAGCAGCTTAACAGAGAATGCCGTTCATTACCCCTTTGTGGTCTTTGAACCTGAAACATTACTTTTTTGTTCCACACAGGAAATCAAACTGGCCTACAAGCTGGCAAAGCGTTTCTATTCCAATCCACCCCAGTGGGCAAAGTGTCTGTTCAGTCACTGCTACAGTCTGTGGTTCATCTGTCTTCCTGCCGGCATGCGTACAGCCCAATCCAAACCCCGCACCATGCAGCAGGCCTTCAATGTACTACTCAAGATGAGGAGCTCGGAGGTGGAAGTGCTCGATGAGGTGTGTATTTAACATATTTTACAAAAATATTTCTGTATATTTAAAGTGTTTTTTTTGTTTGTTTTTTAACATACCATAATTGTCATATATCGATTTTAAGTATTTATAATTATTCTTATTGTCATTCTTGCAGCATTTATTCAATTATTACTGACAATATCTTGTCAGTGGATTTAGATCTCTTATGCATCGTTAGTCCCAATTCACTTTACTACAACACTATAAAATATAGGCAACTAAAATATTTGTAATTAAGCAAATGTGAAGTAAACAAATAATATGTTTAACATGCATAATTTATGTATTCATGTACTCCTATATGTAAAGAATAAATCATGTCTGTACACCTTGGTGTGACCCTACATCACAACTGATGTGTTTAACAGGTGTGTTACCGTGTGGTGATGCAGTTGTGTGGTTTGTGGGGGATGCCTGTCATGGCTGTGCGTGTCTTAATGGAGATGAAAAAAGCTGGTGTTGAACCCAATGCTATTACTTACGGATACTACAACAAGGTGATGAACACTTCCTTACTTAGCAACACAATAGCACTACACAACAGAGCGATGCAGTGCACACCTGTAAAGACCACTGTACCTTTACATTTTGATATTGCAGATACATATTGATATTGCAAAGCAGCATGGTCTTGGTCTGTTTTATGACAACCATGACCTGAAGGTATCAGCACAATTTCTCCACAGGCCTACCTAGTGGTCAGGAGATAAATAAATAAAAAACTAAACCAAAAAAAAGACCTAAAATGGCCCAAAATCACAACACTTTAGATTCAATGCAACATATTGAGTTGACAGTATCCGATGTCGACATTTTGAGTGTCATTTTGAATGTTGTCTTAAAATGACATATTTTATAAATATATCTGTGTATCACTATGGAACTCAGTATGTGTCATGGGCACTATGCCCTTCTGAAGGTACCCAAAATGGCTGACATGATTTTAGACCATTGAATAATTTAATTCCATTTAATTCAAATGCTGCACCGAGTCTCATGATTTTTAGACCAGAATCCACCATTGAGAAGTCACAAGCATGTACCCACATACACCAACTTTGGTATGAATAGTGTTGCAGGAATATGGCCTTATATCTATTTTGACATTAGCTTTGTCAAATTAATTCACACATTTTTTGAGAGTTTTTGTAGTGTAGCTAATCAGAGCCATAGTCATGCAAAACTAAATAGTTATTAAAATATCAATTAATTGATCTGCAGACCACAAACTTCAAAGGTGTATTTAAAAGAAGGCTGTCCTTTGACAGATGGGATTATTCTGCTCTTATTCTGTCTGCTGCTTTATAGCTAGATTGAATTTGTTCATAACTGATGAATTTTGCAACATCTTTTGCAACTTGAGCTCATTAACAGCACTGCTGTCTTCAGTAGAGCTGCTTATTAAGCTTGTTTCATAATGAATGAACTTATTGAACTTATTGAAACACTGAACACACATTGAATTGAACTGAACCAACACTGTACTGACTTGAGCTGAATAATGCTGTGTGTGAGCCGTTTGAGCAAAATTTGGATTGCCTCATTTTTAAAGTTTGCATCACTGATTCTGTTACTTTCCTGCTTAATGTAGTGAAGCTGCTTTGAAACAATCAGATGTACAAAACACTATAAAAATGGAAAAATGATGACTTGATGTCCAAATTTGGAAGCATTAAAAAGTCAATGTTACCATTATGAAACAAGTTGTCATGGTTACTCCTGATCTGTAAATGGCTGTGCTTTGTCCAGGCTGTCCTTGAAAGCCCTTGGCCAAGTCGTAACCGTAGTGGACTCTTCATGTGGACCAAAATGCGTAATCTGGTGCGAGGAGTGGTGCAGTTTAAACAGGCGTTGCGTGGGACAGCTCTTAAAGGAGGACCTTCTCTGAAAACCACAGGTTTGAGCTTCATCCTTCCTATGCTCATGCCTTTGAACTGTTTTATACAAATTGGCCCTCTACTTAGGTATTTAGATATGGTTAGATACAGGGTGCAGTTTGGCAGTTGGGGGGATTTTTCCTGCCTCTACTTATAATATTTTCCGCTCTGGCACTTTATCAATGTTTCTGGTCAGACAGGAATGCATTTTCCATTTCTAACAGTAGTTTTTTCCTTCCAGCATGTGAAAATATGCATTACAAATTCTTGGAATAGAAAGGAACTTGATTAATATTACTTTGACTTGGTTAATATTAATATTACTTAATACAACCACTCTTTCATGAGACCAAAGCAGATTTTCAATTGTCTTGTTTCACATTTTATATTTGCTGTTGCAAGCAGCCTAGTAAAAACAAGCACTACACTACAACGTATCCTGGATAAGCCTAGATCATCCTCTCTCTCTCTCTCTCTCTCTCAGGTGTTATTAACATGCTTTTGTCTGTTACTTAGAGTTGGGAATTAGAAATAATGTTAAAGCAAACAAGCAGTATTTTTATTTCCATGTAGCAAAAGAGAAAAAATGGCTGTACTGTAAAGCAGCCAAAATGTTGACATTCAGTTGAAAAAGTTGCTATGGAAACACAAATAGTTTGCCAACATTAAACATTCAGGCTAAATTTCACTGAACTGCCCTACAATTTACATTTAATTGTGCCACAGACCAATAGGTATTTTGGCAGACCCGTGCACCTGTGGTCTGGCAAATGCTGGCTTGGAGCACATTGGAATCTTTAGCAGGCTGTTTAGATTTGCATTTTTTATTTAGCAGATCCTTACAAACTTACCACTTACAAATGAAAAATACAGGTATTATAAATGTAGAACTGATATTATTTAAATATGTGTGATAGTAAAGATTCAATAACATAAAAAATGACTGATATTTAGTTTGATCTTCAGTTCCTACCATTATGAAATTAATTTGTGAAATGGTGTATGTTTTCGTATAGAGCTTTCAGCAGGTACAACAGCAGGTGCTGAGGGAGACCGACTGAGTCATGACAGCACAGACAGCTCAAATGAGCCTATTGTAGAGAAGCACATTATCTTCCCCCACAGCCTTATAGTTGAGGACGCTATTGACGGTCACTATAGTACAGGTACTGTAGATGTGATATTACTTATGATTTTACTTACATTTCTAAGTTTTTTAATGTTGATTGAATAAGTTTTGTATTTGTGATTTCTTAAGCAGGTCAGTCTGATCAGGGTTATGGATCTAAGGACGAGCTGCCCCAGGACCTTACTGATGGACCTATAACCTCTCCACCTCTCTCCACCAACCACACTTGCAGTAGCACAGCAACCAAGATTCAGAATGGTACTGCATTGGGTTGTTGAACTTAATATAGCTTTAAAATGCACAGGAAATGCACTGAAGTTAATACAAATTTGCAATAATTAAAACAACAGTTGTTTTGGGGGTGATATTTTATTTTTGTTGTGGTTTTATGATAATTAAATCACTGTAACAGAATGAAACAAATTAAAACAGATATGTCAAAATGAATAAATGCAAAATGTAATCTTTAATCACATACATTATTTTTTTTACAACCCTAGATTGTTTATTATATACTGCTATCAGGATCATTTATCTTAGACAGTGTCCTCCTCCTGTCTTTCTAAAGGAGATGATATTGCTAGTTCTGTGGACAGTGTTGTAGCTTTGACGGAGCCCCCCAGCCCTGCTGAGACAGCACCTTCTGTAGCCAGCATTGTTAAACTGTCTACTGAGATCCCTGTCCACTTTGACAGCACTGCAGACAGGGAAGAAACTGGTCAGTCACTGGAAATTTATTCTGATATGATTAACAAAAATAATAGGTACATATTCTTCTTGCAGCATTTTATTTATGCAGAACACACACATGTTAACCTGTAAACTAACTTAAAGCCTTAACATTTATTTTTGTTGCCTTGCGAGCACTATTGTTCATTCTGGACATGCAGAATCTTTTTTTTTTTTTGTTTAGAGTTTTATGTAATAAGTAGTATTGCTTTTGTTCTCTTCCAACAGGTGTTTGCACAGCCAAACTCTTCATTCCCCGTAAAAAGAGTGAAGATATGGCCTTGCCTGTGGTGGATGATGATTCTGTGACCCCAGTTTCACAGGTCTCCCAGGCTGGACAGCAGCAGAGGGTGAAAGCCTTTGTGGAGCGCAGCTGCAGTTTTAGTGCACAGAGCAAAGCTGGCATGCTACAAAAGAAGGGCAGTCTGGAGCTCAGTGCTGATCACATGGGTGCAGATGCAAAAATCCTTGCATCCGTGTTTTCCGGCAGTCTGACACCTCCTCCATTTACAACCATCACTCCCTTTAAAGAGTGTAAGATGGAAGCTACACCGAGCCCTGCCCTCCAGGAGGAACATGAAGATAATAAACAGAAGGAAAACAAAACATTCAGTTCTGCAGAAGAGAAAGTGGGGGAAAGTAGACAGCAGAAAGATTCAGTAGACACACCCCAGGGGAGCGATATTGTTGAACGAACCATAAGCAGTGGCTCCTCCACCTCCAAAGCTGTGGAGAGGGAGGATGTTGAGGTGGGGGCGGATCCTCTTTCACTCTTTGCATCGGAAACTGAGGATGCAACTTCCATTCAGAGCCAGGAGTCCACACGTCCCTTTCCACCTGTGGTGTCAAGGAATCTTGCAGATGAGATTGAGATGTACATGAGCCTCCAGAGCCCCCTGAATGGTAAAGCTTCCAGCATGGAGTTTCAACAGGGATCAACCGACGAATCAGTTAACTGTCTAGATTCTCCTGAAATAAAGCAGCCTGCAGAAAGAAGATCGAGCCTTCCGATCGGCCCAGTCAAAGTTGCTAGCTTAACGGAGACTCCAAAGCGTAGCCCTGCTGTCACACGCTCTAAGACATTTGCTTTCAAGTCCCCCAAAACACCAGGCTCTGCAGGTCAAAGGTCATCATCGCTGACTGCGCTTGTAAAGTCATCACAGAGCAGTTCACTGGGATCCGTCATCAACTCCATATCAGGCATCAAGATGGACTCTCTGCTGTTAGGACCTAAAGTAGATATGCTTAAGTCAGGCATGAAGCAGGCAGCCAATGTGGCCAGCAAAATGTGGGATGCAGTGGCCTCAGCCTATTCCTACTCAGATGATGAGGTGAGATACTGTAAAAAATAAGATGTTAGGAAATCCAGAGAGGTTTTCTTGAATATCTTCATGATCAGAGATCATGATGCACACAAACCAAAATCTGAGTTACACCAACTACACAGAGAATAAAACTCAGGAGTAATTAGGTCAACAAACAGCTTTAGTAACATTCTTCTGCTTTACTGTCATTCTTGTTGATCCCTTGATTAACAATACATTCCGTGTGCGTTCATTGTAATGAGTGAAAGCCAGGGATAGACGGAAAGTAGCCTAACATATACCAGTACCTACCTACTGTTTGTTAAGGGCAGTAGCCCTTAGGGGTCATAAATTTATTTATTTATTTATTTTTAATTCTTCCTGAGGCACACTTATACTGCAGGATTTTCTGTTAAAAATGTAGAAATAAAAGGCAATTTTATACCCCGATGTTTTTATTTATTTTTAAATTTGCATGCATTCTAGCATCCTCTTGCTCCTGGGGGTCCCTAGACCTTAATTTGGCTTAAGGAATTTGAACTAGTTCATCTCATTAATTATAATCAGTATCAAAACTCCATGTGTGTGTTTAGTACTGAAGCTAACCTCTTAGGCATTCCAGTATTTCCTCATTGTAAATGTTTGACATATGTTTAGTCTGGACTATATTTTGGATGTCTGTGATTCAGGAGGATAGCTCACAGCCCCGAGACAGTTTCCCAGCTAGGCTAGAAGAGCAGTTGCTGTCTGCAGAGGGAGCAACAGAGAACACTTTACCCAGAGGCCTGATGCCCAGCCTGGCGTCAAACGGGCTCACACACAGCAACACCAGCCTGGGCAGCAGCAGTGGAAGCAGCGATACCAGTCGTGCACAGCTGTCAACACGTAAGACTCAAACATACACATCATGTTGAATGTCCGCTTTCAAACACATTTAGCAGCATGAGGCTTCATAAAGAAGATTCATATCATCAGTCATTTTATTTCTAATTAGACGATAATGTGGTGTTGTTGCAAGGCTAACAGTTTGTACACTGTGTTCTTTTGTTTGAAAATTTCTTTTTTGGCATTTCTTCTTTACAGCTTTGACTCCAGGTCGCTCAATGAGAGGTGCAGACTCAGAGAGGTCTGAACATAGTTCCTCTCATCATGCCAGCACCTCCAGCATTTACCAGAATTGTGCTTTAGAGGTGAGAAAAGCGGCCTCTGCTGCTGCTTAAATACAATATCACTTCAGAATGAAGTAGTATAGTTGAACTTCATGTTTCTTTTGGGCAGGTTCTAATGTCCAGCTGCTCTCAGTGTCGGTCTTGTGAAGCTCTGGTGTATGACGAGGAGATCATGGCAGGCTGGACGGCCGATGACTCCAATCTTAACTGCACCTGTCCTTTCTGTCAAATCTCTTTTCTCCCTCTGCTCCATGTTGAGTTTCACGACCTGCGCTCTACACCGGGGTAAGTTACTAAGTTACTCGATGATGAATTATACACTGCAGGTGCATTTTACATGCTAGTTATACTGTGCATTTTTTTGTAATATTTATCAAATAAAATGAGGGGGTTTTTTTGTATTTTAAAGTTGTTTTTTAGTATTTTTAGAACACACTGTTTTTTAATAACACATTTTTATGACACATAATGCATGCACAACTAAGAAATTAAACTAAACTGTTCGCATCAGTCAAACAGGCATCTTGTTCAGTGTTTTGCACCAGAAGTACAACACTTAGACTTTTTGTCGGTTTTGCTTAATACCAAATGTTATTTTTATAAATAGAGTAATAATAATAATAATAATAATAAACTATTATTGTGTATTTTTTGTTTACAGCTTCTACTTGAAGGCAAGCACATCAGGAGACAGTATCAACAGCTCCAGCACACAACCAGCCACCTCTGGCTCTTCTGAAGTGAAAGTGGGTTGTTCTAGTGACCCTCCAGACCTCATGAGCTTCCCAGAATCTCCTGAGGACAGCAAGGGTCCTGTTGAGATGCCTGTCACTCAAACTGGAACCCCAAAAATGTATGTGAGCACATTCTTGAAATGCAACAAAGCATATATATATATATATATATATATATGTGTGTGTGTGTGTGTGTGTGTGTGTGTGTGTGTGTGTGTATCAAGAGTTCAGATGCAAAAGCCTCTAAATCCATCTGATGTCTTTCTTTAAAAAATGCAAAATGCATGTATAGGTTTCTATGTAAGTACCGGTACTTCTCATTGGGCTGAGGCTGGGATTTTAGTGAGTTTGAAGTAAAAGTATTTGATGGACCTTTAACATGTGTCGAGAGCATTTACTCAGTATCATTATCTCATTTTTGACTGAGATGGCTTTTAGGGGGTTTTGCATCTGAACCTTTCATATATATACTAAAAACAGTACGAATTGCAGGAATTTGGAATTGATTTTCCAATTAGTAGGTCAAATGGGAAAATATTTGGCTAAATCTCAGAGCACATTGTGATTTCTGACTTTGCACCATAGCCTTGTACCCGAGCCAGTACATTCAGACCCCCTGGGTCTCATGGAGAAACAAGCCGAGAAGCGCAACACTTTAACTCGGAGCAACAGTGTGGGAGGCCCACTGCAGTGTTTGGACTTGATCCAAAGACCCAATCATGGCATATCCACTACCAGCCTTCCCAACAGCCTACAAGAGGTGGCGGTGAGTGAGAAACACCCATTTTAACATTCCGTGTGCTTTATGAATTAAACTCATTGCTCACAATTGATTAATTCTGTATTTTGATTTGTCAGGACACTCTGAGTCAAAAGATGCCGAACCCAAAACCAGTTTCTGTGCCGTATCTCAGTCCACTGGTCCTTCGCAAAGAGTTGGAATCACTCTTAGAGAATGAGGGGGATCAGGTATTCGAGCTTAACTTTACTGCAACCTTTCAGAAAATATATGTGATGTTATATTAATCAAATATGTCCCTGTTGCCCTGCCCTTTCCCTGTTTTAAATCTGATGCAAAGAGCTTGCACTGTAAACCCTCTATTTGTGTTAAAGGAGAAGTTCACTTCCAGAACAAAAATTTACATATGTTTTACTCACCCCCTTGTCATCCAAGATGTTCATGTCTTTCTTTCTTCAGTCGATAAGAAATGATGTTTCTTGAGGAAAACATTTCAGGAATCTTCTCCATATAGTGGACTTCAATGGTGCCCCCAAGTTTAAACTTCCAAAATGCAGTTTAAATGCAGCTTCAATGGCTCTAAGTGATCCCAGCTGAGGAAGAATGGTCTTATCTAGCAAACAATCTGTCATTTTCGAAACAAATTGACAATTTATATACTCTTTAACCTCAAACGCTCATCTTGTCCGGTTCAGTACGTTCAAGACTGTTAGGGTATGTTGAAAAACTCCCATCTCGTTTTCTTCCCCAACTTCAACATCGTCTTACATCGCTGCAGAAGTACGACCCTGTGTTTACAAAGTGAACACGCAAAGATGATCAAACTCCCTTTACAAAAATATGGTAGAACAGCGATGTAGGATGATTTTGACGTTGAAGAAAACGAGACGACATACCCTAACTATATTGACCTGTTTGTTCAAAAATGACCAATTGGCACCACTGAGGTCCACTATATGTAAAAAAATTCTTGAAATGTTTTCTTCAAGAAACATCATTTCTTACTGACTGAAGAAAGAAAGACATGAACATCTTGCATGACAAGGGGGTGAGTAAATTATCTGTAAATTTTTGTTCTGGAAGTGGACTTCTCCTTTAAGTGTGTATGAGTAAGACAGATAACAAGAAATCAAGTCTTTAAATGTGCACAGGGCAACAGCCTGTTGCCTTGTATTGTGTGCTTGGCTTTATGTATGTATGGTCTCTAATTCATCCATATCCATTACCTTTTAGGTAATCTATACTCATAAGTTCCTCAGTCAGCACCCCATCATCTTCTGGAACCTGGTGTGGTATTTTCGCCGTTTAGACCTGCCCAACATTCTTCCTGGACTCATTCTCACCTCTGAACACTGTAACAATGGAGTTCAGGTACTTGACATTTATTCACACTGTTGTTGCTCTTACTGACTAGTTTAGAATGAAACTTTTAAATGTCTTTTTCCTTCAGCTCTATATGAAAATATACCTCATATTTGTGTACCTCACATTGCGTGTAGTGTAATATCAGCACAGTAATTGCTAAATGCTGGTTGAACTGAACTGGCATGATAAAGCTCTTCTCTCTTGCTCTCCTTTTTCTTGCATAGCTGCCACAGGCATCTCTGTCTCAGGACAGTAAGCAGGTGTATGTGCAGCTGCTGTGGGACAATGTCAACTTACACCAGGAGCCCACTGAGCCCCTCTATCAGCTTTGGAGGACTTTCTGTGAGTTCAGCAGGGGCACTTTGATATTATTTATTTGTCCAGTATTTACATCAACACATTAACAATCATTGTGAAGGTTTTTAGGAAAATTAAAATGAGCACATCTTTATGAACTTAATAAATAGTAACCTCATGAATGGATTGCCAATAGACTACTTTGTGTATGACACTAAATATGAGCCTCATTGTCGTGCAGTGCAAAAAAAGGGCACTCTAGCCCCCACTGACCACCAGGAGACTCGGACTCTGCTGAACAGCATTGTACGCAGCATTCAGACGAACGATGTTTATGGCCCCATCAACATGCTCCTCAGGGAGATCAAGAAACGCCCAGAAGTTAAACGCCAGAGGTTGGACATGAATGCTACATCTTATATATATATATGACTATAAGACTAGGCTGGTGTAAAGGATGGGGTTGTTTTTTTATTTTAGTTAATACATTTATTATGTATTTATTAATTTCAAGCAAAAATGGTAGGTTATTTTTCATTCAGATCCAGAATTAGAGTCCATAGATTTCATCATTTTAATTAATTAATTAATTTATTTATTTAATGATGTAAATGGTATTAACAGGTGCAGAAACATTTCTTTCTTTCTTTCTTTCTTTTTTCTTTCTTTTTCTTTCTTTCATTTTTTGTCTACAGAACAAAATGAATACCCATTTTAACATGCAATATTACCTTCCTAAAGAAAAGAAACATCAAATCAAGATGTATAATCAAGAAAAAGATGTTTGACTTAATTAGAAAATTAGAAAAATAAGGGTAAATAAATCTCATGCTCCAGTAAAATTGCCTTAAAAACAGACACACATTGCGGTCAGCTGTTTTTATTAAAATGTTTAATTATTTTTTTTATTAATGTTTTTATTATAAAATGCTGAAAAGATAAATGTATGATAACTGGATTATTTGAAATATAATTATCAACTTTATAGGTTTAACATTTGTCATTTTTTTCCCATTATTGTCAATTATATATCTGTTAATCAGAGCACTTGCGAGATGTGGTCATATTGCCCACCCTATATTGTATTTGCATAAAATACATAGGCACATTTTTTCAGCAGCACTCTTCAGTTGTCTTACTTGTTGTAGTAGTAGTAGAAGTAGTAGTAATAATAATAATAATAATAAGAAGAATAAATAGATTTTCTGTTTCTCAACTGCCCCCAGACTTAAAGTCAGTGGTCTCAAACTTAGTTACAAGCAGGTGAGTTGGAGCTGGTTGGAGCTTAGCTGTGCAGAGCTGTAGCCCTTCAGAAACTGAGTTTGAGATCACTGCTTAAATGAACCTGTTTTTGCAAAAAAAAAAAAAAAA
>JAHKKF010523493.1:7305-20044 GCA_019740295.1 Labeo calbasu | reverse complement strand
GATAGTTGATTGACATTAGCATTTTACCTCAGATGAGCTGTAACAGTCCGTCCTCTTTGTTTCGATGCCGGAGCAGGGATGTAAGTTAGAAAGAATTTCTCAGATTGAGTGATTGAGGTGTTGTGTTGCTGGATGTAATAATGAACATAGTGGTTGTCATTTACTCCTGACATCTGAGCCACTGAAGATGCAGTAGATTAAGTTTGTTTGTGAAGGGAATGCACCTCCCGATCTACATATATCCGTCTATATTCGCGCAAATCATTCATGATCCAGCTTTACTTACAGCAGAAGTGAGTATAAGGTTTTTTTTTTTTTATGAATCTTTGCGATCACCTTTCCTAATAATGTGCTAGTTAGCAATTTTAGCGGCTAAATGCCCTAAATGCGGCTAAAGTAAACAATCTCTCCAAGCAGCTCATCACCCCACAGAGAGAAGAGAGGGGCGGGGCGAGCAGGGCTCATTTGCATTTAAAGCAGCCTCAACCAGAATGAGATGATTTTTGCAGAGCTTATTTTGGCAAGGTAAAAAGGGTGTTGTTTTACACAATCATTGAGAATTTTTAACGAAAGTATATTATAGACTTTTCATTAAGACCCTGAAGAATCATATCAACTTAGGCATCCGATGCCCTCTTTAACATGGTGTATGTTGCTAGCATGTTTTAGCACATTGCTAGCATGTCATAAGCTAGCTGCTAGGCTTTGCTAATTGGTTCCATAAGTGGGATCCATTACAGCATACCCATTCAGAATATTCTGTAAGTCTGTGCTGAGTTTGGTGGTCATGACTTGAAAGCTTTAATGCAGCCTAATAATTTTGGTCTCAGAAGAAGAAGCTTAAATAATAGATCAGCAGGTTGGCTTTATTAAGCCTTTGTTTGGTCATCTGACAACAAGTGGTCTAGCACTGCCACTGGTGTCAGTAGATTGAGGTAGATTCATAACATTCTTGACAACTTTTACCTCAAGTGCTGTCTGATTGAAGAGAGTGATGAACTGAGCGGTGAGGAGAACCACCACCTCCTCCCTCAGAAACTCTACAGAGAGAGAGAGATAAAATGCTATAGATTTCAGGCATTTCAAAGCTGCCAAGACAGGATTGAATATAATGGAGATATCTACCACACACACACACACTGCAATCGTAGAGCAAAGACAGAATGAGTTGATCGATAAAGCTTTTTCAGGCCACTACTCTCTCAGATTAGCACCTCAGATACAACAAAGAAGGAATCAATGGCACACCAACTCAAAATTCTCTGCCAAAAAAAAAAACACAACACTTGTCATCTGACAAAAAACTCTGGGCGTCACCTTGACTGGCACTGAAGTTTTCAAAGGGGTCAGAAGTGTCTAGAGAGGGGGAATCTGGAGGAGAAGGTGGGAGTTCAGATGAGAGCTGGGTCTCGGTCTGTTCTGGGCTGAGCGAGCCGTAAGAGTCCTCTGCTGCAGGCCTGTGTTCATCTTCCAGACTCATGAGGGGCTCATCTTCTTCACCTCTGAACTCTCTGAGGGGCATGTGCTGCTCAGAGAAGGAGTCCAGTGGTGGGATGTCCCAGTACAGGGTCATTACTGCAAACTGCATAAGCACCCACATGCCGCACATGAAGAGCTGGGTCAAAAAGAGCACAAGGCCAGCAAGCTTGAATTAAACAGGCCAATTTACATGAAAGGGCTTAAAATTACAAAAAAAAGGATAAAAGCATCTCCTAAATGAATAGATGTAATGTAATTTAATGTAATTTAATTATTTCATTTGTAGCACTTTACTATAAAGTCTCATTAGTTAACATTAGTTATTTTTTTTTAACTCTTTTAACAATAACTGTAATACATTGTTACAGTATTTATTAATCTTTGTTACCATTCTTAGTTAATAAAATACCTTCATTTAAAAAAACTTTTCATTGTAGTTCATGTTTGGGTCCCACTTTATATTAGATGACCTTAACTACTATGTACATAAAAAAATAAGTACAGTGTACTTATTGTGTTTATATTGTATTGCAAAACACTTTTGCTGCTATTGAGGTGGGATATGGGTAAGGTTAGGGACAGGTTTGTTGGTATGGGTAGGTTTAAGGGTAGGTTAAGGTGTAAGGGTTTGGGTCAACAGTGCAATTATAAATGTACTTACAGAAATTAATTACAGATGTAATTACATGCAAGTATTTTTTTTTTTTATGTAAATACAATGTAAAAACATGCATGTACACAAAAAGTGCATTGTACAAAATGATTAATTAAAATATAAGTACATAGTAGTTAAGGCCAATATAACGTGGGGCCCATGTTTGCAAAGGTCCATTAAATCATATTACATTTTGATTTTAATAATGTAATAATTAATGTTGAATTTAACATTATAACTAAGATTACTAAATGCTTTAGAAGTATTTTTTATGGAATTTCCATTTTAAATGGAATCTGACTGTAATGTGTTACCATTTTATTTAATTAATATTTTTTATTTAATTTTATTTCTTTTTTTTTTTTTTTTTTGTAATCAGCAAAGTAATCAGCTTAAGTTATATATCAGTATTTCTTGTGCATTACATAAATTAGAATGAGGATTTTTTTTATTTGCATCACAGTAATAAGAACATAAGAGGAAAATTGTCATGAAAGTAAAGTCACTTTTATAAAAATAAAGTTGCTTTTTGAAGTGAAATATCAGCCAGAGTGCCAGATATGTTCTTTACATTTTGGATGTCTCTGTTATTTGATCTAATAATACTAACCCTACTTATGATCTTTAGCTGATCCTTAGCTGTGTCAATCGTAATGTGCAATTTTAAGGCCCGGTTTCACAGACAGGGTTTAGGTAAAGCTAGGATTAGGCCATAGTTCCATTAGGACATTTAAGTAGTTTTTATAAACATGCGTTAGATAAAAACATTACTGGTGTGCATCTTGAGATAAAACAATAAATCTGACACATCAGTCAGTGCAAGTTTCTTTCAGTTGAAGCAGCTCGGACTTAGTCTGAGACTTGGCTTAAGCCCTGTCTGTGAAACCAGGGGAATGTGTTTAAGAATCAAAAACTTTAAGAAAAAAAAGTTGTACAAATGCTGTCACTGGGTCAGTACCTTTTTTAAAATGTACACCTTTGTGCTTTATTTACCCTAAAAGGGTGCATACAAGTACCTTAAAGGTACATATTAGTACCTAAAATTTTTGCACCTTTTGAAAAGGTTCTGCCTTTTTTCTGAGATTGTAACAAATGAGCCAAAACAGACTTACCCCAGGTGAGGTGTACTTATTTACCACAAATGGACCCAGTTTGAAATCACACAACCTTAAAAAGATATTGAAAGCAGGACCTGAAAGTAAAAATGCACATTGTTTTAAATATTCAATAGAAAGTACTTTTGCCACTTATTATGTGGTAGAACACTGACTTACCAATTAGAAGTCCAGCCTGACGGCATGCCATGACAGCTGCAAAGACTCTAGCTCGCTCATCAGGAAGAGTAGTGCGGGTGAGGAACCCAAAAATGGAGGAACCAGCTCCTGCTCCAATACCTGACGGAAGGATATAGTAGTTTATATAGGTGTACTCGGCATTCCTGGAAGTATAGTTTGTTTGTTTTTTTTTTATAGATTTTTGGTTTATTTTGTATCTTTTTATTTATCTTTTTTAAATGTATTTATTTATTTTGCATTTCATTTTTCTCCCAATTCTGATACAAAATGAAAATAGATAATTGCATATTATTTTTTGCATATGTACATATATATTAAATTATATAATGTATCCATTATATAAAGTTATATAAAAGCTGAAAGGCCTACAGCCAATGATAGTCTGGTTCAGTGTTTGATGTTAGCTTGTCCTGTGCAGTAAAACCTCCCCCAGCTTCACCTGTCTCTGCTGGAATTATGTATAACTATTCATGCAGCATCTGCATATTATATTGTGACACACCTCTGAATTACTGAATTTAGGTTTTTCAATCCAACATGATCTCATGATAATTTGTATGTATTTTATGTAAAATGTGGTTCTACAAAACATACATTTACTTACGTTTTTCCAGACACTAAAATGTACAATACTGATGTATTTACAGCATCTAAACGTACAAATACTTACGTATTTTCAGCATTTAAACGTACAATACTGACATACTGTCGACACCTAAAAACGAATCCTTATGAATATTGAAATTGCGGCATTAATTTCATTATTGTTGTTTTTAGTAGTCATACCAATGACCTTATGTTTTCAATTGCATCGTTAATCGTTTAAACAATATCATTCTATATTGTTGCTAAAATGGTAATTTCCCTACATATTTTGGTCAGTTGCGTTTTATATCATTTATAAAATGGGTAGGTTTAGGTTTGGGGGTAGGTTAAGGGGGCTAAAAAATAAAAATCGCTTATTAATAAAATAATACAAATGCTATAAAATGGGTAGGTTTAGGTCTGGGGGTAGGTTAAGGGAGCTAAAAATCAAAATCACTTATTGATAAAATGATAAAAAGGCACTGATCCGAATATCCTAAAAATATTAAAAAATACGCAAATATTTTACGTTTTTTAACCAAAAAATATGTAGCAATTTGTACGCTTTAAACGCTGAAATACGTCTAAACTGTACATTTTAGCATCAATAAAAAACGTACAAAAATGTACATTTGGTGCCTCTAAATACCTACGTATAAACAATGAGCCCAGGCTGTTCAATCAAACCAATTTCCACAGTTTCCACATAAAATCAAGCACCTACGCATGCGGCCTGCAGTGAATTTAAGTGTGGTATTGTGATAGCATGCCATCTTTGTAATAAGTCAGCTCATGAACCTTCATCCCTGCTACAATTTCTTCCCTGTAGCTTTTATTGAAGCGTTTTTGACTATATCTGCTACTGAACTTCAGCACATGCATGGGCTACATTTATGTATGTGCAACAACTTAAACTAAATAAATTTTGTTATAGAGTTTCCAAAGGTATTATTTTGTTTTAACACAATTTTGTTCCTTACCATACAAATAACTGACTTGAACACCAGTGTTGATTGTGGGTTGAATATTACAAAACAATCTTATAACTCAAACATATTACATTGTATATTGACATTGCTACTTTTAACAAGATACCAAAGTGTTATAGATGCAATTTCTGAAAATACTCTTGCATTTGTAAATGATTACAGTCTTGTGGGGGTTGAATACTTTTGATTGCAACTGTGTGTGTAGCCTATATATATTTTATAGTATATATGTTGTATATTTTATTATACATAATAGATTCATACATCTAAACAAGTTATTTTGTCTGGTCAGGATAATTCAGCACTGCATTGCAGTAATTACGATCTAATGAGAATCATCAATCAAACGACAGATCTCTCTGTTAGTATCTGTTTGATGTCTCAAATTACATTATTGTTGATGGTTTACACCACAGGAGCAGGGAAGTTCACAAATACACAAAACTCGCTGAGACTATAGAACAATGCAACTTCAAAAAATCTCCTCACCTGCAACAAGACGGCTAGACAGAAGAAGCCATTTTGAATATCCCATGAAATACATGAAGTTTCCTATAAGACAAGTGTGTTGCACTGAGCAAGTTAAAGAGATCATAACTGCACAAGAACAAGGGATATCTGATCTATTTCAAAACCCACATCACATTGTACATCTTCATTCATCAGTACTGACCCACAATTTCAAACACATTGGAGAAGAGAATGATGGTCTTCGTAGTTCTGGTCTTGTCTGACCAGTGGCCAAATATTGGACCAGATACCAGCCCACTGAAGCTGAACGCAGACAGACCCAAGCCGAGAAAATAAGGTGGTGCCTCTAATAACTGCAGATATCTCCATATAGTGGGCAGAATGACAGCTGAGAGAAAGAGAAGACCATTTAAACAGTAGATGTGCAAAACAGAATCAATACATTCACCGTTTACACATTAATACAGTTTAAGGCTTTCTTGAGGATATTAAGCACTATCGATTGAAACAAGCAATCTTGCTGCATGGATTTTCTGGTATTAGGAAGAAAAGAAAAGAAAAGAAAAGAAAAAAACCTTGTCAAATATGCTTACCATATTCCACGCCACTCAAAAGAAATGTCAATCCAATAGTCAGAAAAGACAGTTTTCTTTTTTGTCTGTAATCCATCGTAGTGTTTCTGTAGGTTATTTTCTCAGCACTTGATCATTCCTCTTCCTCATGCTTCAATTATTGTAATGAGAGGGATGATGTTCTCCATTACTGACTCTGGTATGTAACCTCGTCTTACTGTAGGCTATATCTCTTTTTTGTGGGTCACGGCAAATTTATTATTCAGCAAAAGAAAAACTATAAACCATGTGGGTCTGGGAGGTTTAGCAAAAGCTAGGGAAAATTCAGATTCGATGATTTTAAACAAACACGCTGTTGTTGTTCATTGGATCCTTTTTCCTTGAGTATGATCATCCAGGTCGCCCTCATGAGCCGAAGATAAATGCCGCATAATTTACCTCCTCACTGTTGCGGCTTTGAAGATAAACGGGGCTCGGACACTTCCAAGAGTCTCTGTACACAGAACAAGCACCAGAGATCTAGTATTACCTGTGGGCATGTATCTATTATTTATTGTGTTCAGGTGAAGTGGACTGTAATTCAACTCCCTTAAAGCTGTATCTTCACTTCTTTGGCTGTTTATTGGTTTATTGCAGAAATTCAGCTAATTCCTAACTGACAATGATATATGTTTATGCATACATAGGGTGATACTTCATGATAACTTCATTAATTAGTCATTAACAGTCATAACTGGTTTTCATTGTAGTACGACTAACAAAACATACTATGGCATTACAATGAATTTTTCACAGATCCTGGAGTTTTGTGTAATTATCCAAGGAATATGGTAATTATTCAGTACCGTGAAATAACAAAGTACCATGGGTTTACCATCTGATATCATGTACATATGTAAATCTTTCCAAGGGACATTAAAATATAATGCCTGGTTTGATTAATATATTCAATGCATATATTTGTATTTTAATGTACCTTCCCTTGTGAAAAAGGAGTGTACTTGCAGTAAATGTGCACTTACAGTGTACATCACTGTACGTTTATTTAAAAAAAAAACTGTACTTACAAATAATATAACATTCATGAAATAAAAGGCTACTTAAAATAGTATGCTTTTATGACTGTTTTCTTATGTGCTGATGTATATTAAAGTAAGTCAATTAAAAGTTTAATCAAATTAATTACATGATGTTTCGATTAATAAATCTAATTAATCACAAAATAAATGTGACTGAAAATACCCACAAAAGATTATTTAGTGCTATATTTGTGTTAACTGAGATAGTATCAAGTAGACATTACAAACCTGTGGCTTTAGAAAGAAATATTTTATTTGATTCAACATAGAATTTATTACACATAAACATTTAGGCTGCAACGGTATAACATTTGAATATTAAACTATAAACTAAAAGAAGGTAATTTGAGAAACATCTCAGTTTTTTTTGTTCATACGATAAAAGTAATTGGTTACCAAAAGTCTTCAAAATACCTTTGTTTATGCGCCACAAAAGAAAGGTTTGAAACAACATGACGGTGAATAAGTGACAGAATGATTTTATTTTATTTATTTATTTTTTTTTTGTGAACTATCCCTTTAATGTTTATATTTTTATCATTTAAAAATAGCAGGTGGCAGTAAATGTCTTTATGAGCCATTCATTTGATTCGTTCAAACAGCTGATTCATTCAGGAATTCAGTAAACGGCTCACTTTATGAATGGGCCTTTGAATCATTGGTTCACACAATTCGTTCAAAACGTGGGTTCATTCAGAAAATGAACACTGCTGTGTTGCAACAAAGACGCAACAATTCTGCTATGGCTTCAAATGTTATATGTTCTCTGCAAAATTGATCAAAAACATAATATTGTGTTTAAAATATAACACAATATCAACTGAACTGAACTGTTTTATAAAATCACATTTAAGCTTGTAATAGACAAAATCAGCACTCACGTCATATTGCTCTTGCTATAGGCTATATAATATGAAACTAAACGGTAACACTTTATTTTGATAGTCCACTTTAGACATTCGACTGACAGTAAGCAACTCTGCAACTGCATGTCAACTAGTCATTAGAGTATTAGTAGACTGTCTGCTTAATATTTTCTAACAGTCTTCTAAACTTTATAAGTTTAGAAAAGTGTATGTCAACTTATTCTACTAACCCTAACCTTAACCTAACAGTCTGCTCTGAGAGTTAGTAGACATGTAGTTGCAAATGAATATCAGCTGACATGTGGTTGCAAAGTTACTTATAGTTAGTAGAATGTCTAAAGTGGACTATCAAAATAAAATGCAACCAACAAAACACATACGGCGGCTTTTTTTTTTTCACCAATATCTTGAATTTTGGCCATAACTGCATTTGTGGAGTTGTTGCCCTGCATCATTATTTGTCAACAGACAACTATATGAAATATAAGATGACGTAAACATCTGGGGACGGGGCCAGTGGGTTAACTCCGTTGAAATATTTTAATCTCGTTGTTTTTTATCAAAACTAGTTAATTAAGTTAAAGGAAAGTCCACTTCCAAAACAAAGATTCACGTATAATGTACTCACCCCCTTGTCATCCAAGATGTTCATGTCTGTCTTTCTTCAGTCGTAAATAAATTAAGGTTTTGAGGAAAATATTTCAGCATTTTTCTCCATATAATGGACTGATATGGTTCCCCGAGTTTGAACTTCCAAAATGCAGTTTAAATGCAGCTTCAAACGATCCCAAATGCTTTTGTAAACGATCCCAGACGAAAAAACAAGGGTCTTATCCAGCGAAACGATCAGTTATTTTCATTTTAAAAATACAACTGAAATACTTTTTAATCTCAAACGCTCGTCTTGTCTTGCTCTGCCTGAACTCTGTGTATTCTGGCTCAAGACAGTTAGGGTATGTCGAAAAACTCAAATTGTATTTTCTCCCTCAACTTCAAAAATCATTTCAAAATCATCCTACATCGCTGCAGAAGTACCGACACAGTCTTTGCAAAGTGAACATGCAAAGAAGATCAAACACCCTTAACTAAAAAGGTAAAACAGTGATAAAGGACGATTTTGAAGTTGAGAGAGAACATGAGTTGGGAGTTTTTTGACATACCCTAACTGTCATGAACTGGAAAAAACTGTTGAGGCAGAGTAAGACAAGATGATTGTTTACAATCGCATTTGGGATTTTAAACTGCATGTTTTAAGTTCGAAATAGGGGCACCATATCAGTCCATTATATGGAGCAAAATGCTTAAATGTTTTCCTCAAAAAACATAATTTCTTTTCGACTAAAGAAAAAAAGACATGAACATCTTGGATGACAAGGGGGTGAGTACATTATATGTGAATCTTTGTTTTGGAAGTGGACTTCTCCTTTAATGTGTTAAACTGACAGCCCTAATGTAAATACATGACATACTGCATAAGATTCAATAGAAATGAAAGCATAAGCATATTTTAGTTTGACATAAATTCTTGTCAGTGCATTTGACAGTACACTTTAACCATATATTTTAAAAGTAATAGGAATTAGGAAATTATGACAAAATTAGGGAATTACATACAAAGACCCTACTTAACTACGTTGAAAAAGCACCCGGCTTATTTCAGATAATTGCATTTAATACGTTATAATAATACATTTAAAAATACATTTTATTGTAATTGCAAATAACATGCAGTTAAATGTTAAAAAAATATTACATTCAGTTTGTACTCAAGTGTATTCTTTTAAAGTATATTATTAAAGTATAAAGTATAGCCTATTATTTTCATAATAAATATAAAGGGTCTGTTAAAAATGATGCAATATTTGTTAATTACTTTTCAGAAGGTGCCTTATAAAATGTTACCCATGCATGTTTTCTACTTAAAATTCAATTACAATATTTAAACCAGTATCACATTTTTTTGTTGTTGTTCAAGTGACCCATATGTCTGTCTCTTATAAATTTAATGGCATAATTTGCTTAGCATCCTAATCATATTTAATGTAACTGTATCAGATTTGCTTTTACTGTACCAGCCAGCGGAGTTCTGGTAACCACATGACAGCCATCTAGTAATACCCTAGTTTCCACCTTCCTAGTAATGCCATAACAGCATATGATTTCTTTACACATAAGCCAAATGTTACCTAATGTAAGTCGGTATAACTGTCACAGTCATGTGTAAAAGCAGGCTCTCGAAAACAAAATGCAATGACAAATCTTTTAATAAGAGCCACAATAGGTAAAACCATCCACGAAGAGCAGGAAGACACACATGAACACTGAACTGAGACTAACTAATAAAGGAATGCTAATGATACAAGGACAGGTGTGGGTGATCAACTAATAAGGACTTAACGAGGACAGGAACAGGAAAACCATATATGGGCACAGAAGGGAGAAACCAACACAAACAGTCCACAGGGGTGTGACAATAACAATATTTCACTTAACTTCATTATAAACTAAAGCTAACTAATTAGGCAGAATACTCACAATTTGTTAGTCAATGCTAAATTGAGTTTACTTAGTATATACAGTATAAAGATAACTCTAAAAGACCTTAATGTGTATTGTGGTGTTTTTTTTTTTAATTATACATCATATTTTCTGAGAGAAAGAAAAAAACAGTCAATAGAAAAAGTAAAACTAGCCAGTTTGTGTTCTTCACATTAACACTCTGGTGTCAAGCAAAGATAGGCTACTATTTAAATTTTCATTCTTTTTTCACTTTTTCTATGGTGCTATTTACTTTTGGACAAACTGGGTTGGAAACATGTTTTTTGATTAGACCGATATGAAAATGAACTTCACAGCTATTACACTTCTTTCAGGCAAGTCAGCACAGATATATAACAGCACCCTTGAGGCCACCTAAATTACTTTTTGATGCCATGGACCCCTAAATACATTGACCCCCTTATGATAGACCCCTGTCATCACAAAAAAAAAGTCAGCTTCTCAGGTTATTTGTGACCCTGGACCACAAAACCAGTCATAAGGGTCATTTTTTCAAAATTGAGATTTATACATCATATAAGCTTTCCATTGATGTATGGTTTGTTAGGATAGGACAATATTTGGCAGAGATACAACTATTTAAAAATCAGGAATCTGAGGGTGCAAAAAATCAAAATATTGAGAAAATTGCCTTTAAAGTTCTTCAAAAAATGTTCTTAACAATGTATATGACTAATCAAAAATTACGTTTTCATACATTTACAGTAGGAATTTTACAAAATATCTTCATGGAACATGATTTTTACTTAATTTCCTAATGATTTTTGCCATAAAAGAAAAATCAATAATTTTGACCCATACAATGTATTTTTGGCTATTGCTACAAATAAATCCTAGCGACTTAAGACTGGTTTTGTGGTCCAGGGTCACATTTTATTTAAGCTGCAATACTTACAGCCTTAGCAGCTGCTGATCAGGTGCACAATGTTGTTCCAACAAATTGTTTACTTTTTTCATATACAGTAAATCGTTCATTAATAATTAACATTATTTTGGATAAAAACTCATTAATTATTAATACACTGTTGTACTCATAAAGCTAAAAGTCCCCAGTTTTGTCATTCAGTTTAGTGAAACATTTAGTCAGTCTAGTTTAATTACATAAAGCTATCATGCACAGAAGAACGCATGTTTTGAGGTAAGATTTGGTACTTACATCATTTTAGAATCTGTGTTATAGGAAAGTAAAGACAAATTTCTGCAAACAGGTTTGGGATTTGGACACTTTTTTGGGGTTGTTCATTTACTTCATTGTTTTGTAGTTCATATGTAAAAAGAAAAAAAAACTGTCAGGAGTGCTTAGAGTCCCATAGGACGTAATTATGGTCTGGCTGCAGGGGTTCCTATAGAAACCCTCTGTGGCATCCTTGTTAAGGCAAAGGAAAGATATTCCGCTGATCTCATCTGGATGAGAAGAAAACAATCCCTTAAGTGCACTCTGTTGTGCACTACAGGTCTGACGGCTAAGCAGCACGCTGGTTCTATGTCTGGATGTATAGTACATTGACCTTGTCAAAGTGGGGTCAGTGTTGTGTTAATTTAGTGCTGTAACCCAGTTAAGGGTTACTTAGTAAGATAGAAATGCTGCTGAATCAGTCCCCTCGGGGGTCTTTCAGTGTTCCTGTTAACATCACCCTGCAGGGCGCGCGGCGACGACACATGAGGTACGTATGGAGATCACATCCACCGCCACAGTCTTCTGCTTTATTAAAGCTAATTGTCCAGTTGTGACACTAGTATGACATCCGAAAGTAGTTTGCATTGAGTTATTCCAAATATAACAATAGCAGTGCAACTGACAGTCCGTCATAAATCATACATATAGTCAATAAACAGAATGCCTATATACAATAATGTATGCAATATGTATATAAACTTCTTTTCTTTTTTGTTCTTTTGTTTTGTTGTTGTTGTTGTTGTTGTTTTCATCATGCATTTCTGACAATTTAGAAAGTTTCCTTTTGTATTCCATGGAAAAAATAACAGCATATAGGCCATTTGTAATGACATAAAGATATCCAAAATGACTTCTAGGTAAATAATTCCTTTAACTGTTTTTTAGGGATGTCTTCCAACAAGCCCAACAGGAAAATGGAGGCAAGTGGAGGAAAGAGAGGGAGATGAAGTGCAATGAGAAAGCCAGAACTCAAATCCCAGAGTCCAGTGTGGGAGAAGACAGAGCCGTTCTC
>JAHKKF010523489.1:15362-32672 GCA_019740295.1 Labeo calbasu | reverse complement strand
CTCCAAGTTATTGGTGTTAATCTGGCAAGTGTTAAGATCGCAAGATGGTGGGCTGCTCTAAGGTGACTGTGACAGGAGGTCATCCAGATGAAGGTTAAAGAGACGACCCTTTCAGCCATTGCAGAAGTTGGTCATCCCAAAATTATAATTTGTGACCCTGGACCACAAAACCAGTCTTAAGTTGCTGGGGTATATTTGTAGCAATAGCCAAAAATTCACTGTATGGGTCAAAATGATTGATTTTTCCTTTAAGCCAAAAATCATTAGGATATTAAATTAAGATCATGTTTCATGAAGACATTTTGTCAAATTCCTACTGTAAATATATCAAAACTTAATTTTTGATTAGTAATATGCAATAGTAAAGCTTCATTTGGACAACTTTAAAGGTGATTTTCTCAATATTTTGCACCCTCAGATTCCATATACTAAAATAGTTGTATCTCGGCCAAATATTGTCCTATCTTAATAAATGTATATTCAGCTTTCAGATGATGTATAAAGCTCAATTTCAAAAAACTGACCCTTATGACTGGTTTTGTGGTCCAGGGTCACATTTCATGAATACTGCTGGTTTACAATGACACTAATTCATTCAAGTCCTCCAAAAAGGCTGGTCGTCTATGTAAGACAAATGCATGAGAAGACAGGATACTGCAGAGACTCATTTCAGCATTGCAGGTGGACTTGCTTGCTAGTTCAGTGCTGAACATGGTAAGGATCTGTCATGGCACGTTTAAGAGAAGTGGGACTGAAAGTGCACTCTGCAACGAAACCCCACCTTTGCTGAGAAATATGTCTCGGAAGACTTAAAATGCTAACATTTTTTAAATAAATTATGACTGTAGTTGTATTTGCCTGTTACATCCTGTGTTTTATTGACAAATGCTTAGGTTTAAGGGCAGGGGTTAGGTTATGTGCTCATAAATGTGTAAATAGTGTAATGTAAATAAAACTGTTGTGACTGTTTACATAAAAAAAAATAATAATAAATCACACCCCAACATATATGCAATAATGGCAAAATATGTCATTTGTAAAGCAATGGAGGGCACTGTCGAAAAATGACGCTAAGGGGGTGCCCTGTGCGTCAAAAAGTGACGCCAAAGAGTCTTGACCATGTGTCAATACGTGACGAGTTGGGGACGAGAATGTGCTGGTAAAGAAGTCGGTGAAAGGTGGAGGAGGAAGTGTCATGGTTTGTGAGATGTTTTCTGTAACAGGGGTTGGGACTCTTTTACAGCTACATGGCATAGTGAATGCAAATATTTATCAGAACTTCCTTCAGCAAGATGCAGTTCCTTCCCTGCAAGCATCTGACAATCAGCCTGTAATTTTCTTGCAAGACAATGCCACCATCACACTTCAAAAAAAATAAAGCAGCTCCTTGAAGCTAAGAACAAATTTCGTGAACTGGCCGGGCCAGAGTCTGATCTAAACTCTGGAAAATCCTTGGCGACAAAGTTATGGTTAAGATACCCACTACAGTTACCAAAGAGAGTGGAATAAGAGTAGATCAAGATCACACCAGCGCAGTGTGAGAAACTAGTGATGTCCTGTGGCCACAGATGTGCTGAAGTCATTCAAAGAAAGGAACTTTACACTTCCTTTAATTTCCGACAGCAGTAACCCTCCAAGATCTTCTTTCATGCTACAGTGGTCTAATTTTGATTAGTTTTTTCCACAAAATTAAGGTTTTTGTTGAAATGCCTTGAACATATTAGAAGAACACAAGTATACCGACAGCTAATATTCCTTCAAATTTTGAGTGATGAAAATTAGCAATGTTTCAGAAAAAAAAAGTATTTGTAGGTCGTTCTCTAATTTTGATCTCCACTGTATAATCAATGATACATTTCACTTGAGTTTGGAAAAACAAATTCTCTATATGAATTGATTCACTTAAATAAACTAGGCACTACCAGAAAGTATAAGTCATGTGACGTGATTTCTCTCACCGTGTGCCCAGGCGCCTGGTCCTCAACCCCATGAACACCGAGCGGATGAGTTTTCCGAAGGATGCCGCATTGACGGGTTCCAGCTTTTGCTCCTGGCAGTGCAGCAGGTAGTGGCAGTAGAGAGTAGACCGGGGCAAACTCACCCCTTCCGCTGTCTCATAATTATCCAACAACCACTGCACCTGAGGGCCAGAGGACAGCTGCCGGGATAAGACACACACACAGCCACATACACACTCAGACAGAGAACCCAGGCTAAAAGATGTCCTAAGTCAGACAACACGTAAACGCAAACTCGTGCATATTCCTTTGCATGCAGACACCGCACATGCACAAGTACACACTCATGCATAGTGTAACTCATTTAAAGTCAACAGCAACTACATTCACTAACATTTCAGTTCAATAATATTCAAGTGGAAAACAATGTTGGACAGGGCTATGATAAGTAGTTGTTTCAAACCTGAAATATAAGTTTGCAGTGGATTGTAAATTCATGTTGACTTTAAATGCCCTTGATTTTGCAACGAATGGCATTATTTAGCAATGTCCACACATGAATATTGTTATTCTGACAGCTTCATGAAAACATACAGTGCTGTGAATACGTCTTGTCTGAATTTCTGAGTTTATGCACATTTTTTTGTATTTTATAGATGTGAGCGTATACTTTGATGGTAAAATGAAAACAGTTTACAGTCTTGCATTTCTATGGAGTTCAAGGTTTCATTTTTACAATGAACGTGTGCAAGTATGCTAACAGATGAATCAAAAGCAGAACTGTTCAGTACGCATGGCTTAATTTTGCATATTAACAGTCAGCAGTTTTGGGGTCAAATTTTTTCATGTTTTTGAAAGAAGTCTCTCAGTAAGCCTACATTTATTTGATTAAAAATACAATAAAAACAGTAATATTGTGAAATAATATTATAATTTAAAATATATCATTTCTATTTAACAATAGTTTAAAATGTAATTTATTCTTGTGATGCAAAGCTGAATTTTCAGCATCATTACTCCAGTCTTTAGTGTCACATGATCTTTTTGAAATAATTCTAATATGCTGATTTGCTGCACAAGAAATATTTATTATTGTTATCAATGTTAGAAACAGCTTAATATGTTTGCAAAAACCTTGATACTTTTTTAGGATTCTCTGATTAACAGAAAGTTCAAAACAGCAGCATTTATTTGAAACAGAAATCTTTTGAAATACAATAAAAGTTTTTACTGTTACTTTTGGGCATTTAAATGCATCCTTGCTGAGTAGAAGCATTATTTATTTATTTTTTTTTAAATATATATATAGTTTACAGACTCCAAACTTTTGAATGGCAGTGTATGCATCCACATGTTTTGGTTGTAAATCTGATGTCTAAATATGCAAAAATACAGAAAATCAGGGAGCAAACACTTTTTCACAGCTCGGTATGCCTCTCGACAACTGTTTCTGCGTGCCGTGGCATACAAGACGAGTATGCAATGAAATATTAAATCAATAAAATGGCTCAATCCGTAACTAAAAGAATTTTGTAATAGAATGTGCAGCAAAACTGGAAGGCTGCTGAATATAGGAACATGTTAAACACAAGGCCATCTGTCTCTCATGGATATTATGAATATGGTTATGACTGAATAATAATGTTTTCAGCAATGACTACGACAGCACAGTGAAAGCCTTAACAAGCACCACTGAAAAGCTACATGTCAACTGGACATGAGTCGTCATTGAAATGGCATGCCGTTCCCGACAAGTCAATCTGATGGCTTTTTTCCATGGAATAAAACTGAAGATTAAAAAAATTGGACTTGGAAGTATCACTGTGCTCTCTGACATGTGGAGCAATGAGATCACCATGCGTTTAAATTCATTTAGGTGGCGGGAAGAGGGGGGGATCTGTGAGTGGCGATGAGTGACGATTAAGCCCCGCCCCTGCTGTCGTCATACCTTTTTGTCTGCCGACGGCACGCTATTGTCCTCGCCTTCATTTATACTCACGGTGGCCGGAGAGGCACGGGTGGGGTGCGGATAACCGTGACCGTTTCCGCTGCTGCCGGTCCCGCTGCCGGCCAGCATGTAGCCTCCCTGAATCACGTAGCTCCCGCTGCTACCGTTAGCCTCGCTTCCGGATTCTCCAGAACCGTTCGCCGCCGTCCCGGTGGCTGCCACTACAGCTGTAACTCCGCCCCCGGTCGCTGTTGTGGGATTGGCCACGATCTGCCCCGTCCCCGCCACAAACATGGACACCCCGGGGGATCCTGTGGTCACGGAGACGGTGAGAGGGGTGCCGGGCGACGTGGCCTCAGAACCAGAGGCAGGGGTGGTCTCATAGTACTGTCCAGCAGTGGTCTGGGTGTACAGAGGGGTCTCTGTGTACGGGAAACTGCTGGAACGACTTGGAGGAAATAAAGAGGGTTGGGATTCTGTATTGTATAATAATCAAATATAACAACTTTTACTACCTTGTGCTTTTTAAACTTTGCAAGCATAATTACAAGTAGTCTTGCAGCATGTTTAAAACTGTTGATATTTAAGTAGTTTTGAGATTTGAAAACTGCTTTAACTGTTTATTATTAGCTATTCATTTAATGACAGTTAATAGATGGCTGTCTGCTCCTAAACAAGCACAACATTGTTTTACACCGTATACAGTTGAGGTCAAAAGTTCACATACATCTTTCAGAATCTGCACAATGATCATACAAAATGCATTTTTTTAATTTAGTACTGACTTGAAAAAGATATTATTTGACATAAAAGATGTTTACAAATAGTCCACAAGAGAAAATAATAGTTGAATTTATAAAAATGACCCTGTTCAAAAGTTTACATATGCTTGATTCTTAATATTGTGTTGTTACCTGAATGATCCACAGCTGTGCTTTTGTTTTTTGTTTTTGTATAGTGATAATTGTTAATGAGTCCCTTGTTTATCCTGAACAGTTAAACTGCCCACTGTTCTTCAGAAAAATCCTTCAAATCCAACAAATTCTTTGGTTTTTCAGCATTTTTGTGTATTTAAACCCTTTCCAACAATGACTGTATGATTTTGAGATCAATCTTTTCACACTGAGGACAACTGAGGGACTTTTTCCATTTAGTACTCCCCTTCAGAAGCTACAGAAGATACTTAAACGTTTCCCAGATGACAAAAAAGTTAAATGTACCCTGATCTTTAAATTCCAAAAGTTTTTACCCCCATTTGTCCTCAGTGTGAAAAGATTGATCTCAAAACACTTAACATTTTGGATATTCTGCAAGGTTTATGTAAACTTTTGACCTCAGCTATATCTTTGACACCACAATTGATATTCATATTTTGAATGTAATATATAGGAGATATTTAATATTTTGCAGTAAAAAACAGTGCTAATCCTTTCTTAAAATACAAGTATGAAGCTTAGCTTAACCCATGGTTAACAGTGGCTTTAACAAAGAGCTAGCTGTTAATTCAGGAAGTATGTATAGCACGGAAAGCCATGTAGCTGATCCAGCACACGTGCACAGAAACGGGGCAAGTGTTAGTTCCTGTAAATACGTACATGGTGCTGGTGGTGTAGTTCGCATCTGCTCCTTCAACATACTGCACCTGGTTAGTATACACATGCTGAACTGGCACTTGTTGGAGCTGCTGCTGTACCTGTGGCACACATATATCAATAGACAAATTCAGAAGGCAAAATCGATACAATCACAATAATCTGCAATAAAAAAGAAAACATGACTGCAGCCACATTCAGTGCACTAAATGCAACCTTTTAAACTTATGTACCCTCCAAAAATATCCTCAGCAGTGCAGTTTAAGTACTCGTCCTCAACAGCAAACCCAGAAACATGTTCATTTAACTCATATTACACTGGATAGCATTTATCATTATTATTAATATAATGAAAACTACCAAAAATGAAAAATTTTGGCTGAAAATTTAGCTTTGCTTTTATATTTTAAAATATATTAAAATAGAAAACGGTTACTTTAAATTGTAATAATATTTCATAATATTACAGTTTTTTACTGTATTTTTAATCAAATGAATGCAGCCTTGATATGCATAAAGAGAATTTCAAAAACATTTAAAAAACTTCCCAACCCCAAAATATTTGACCAAGTTTGTGTATATTATACATTACTATTTCTGAAAGTTCCTCAGGCTTTTAGGTTGTAAATCACTGCACTAAATGATCTAACACAGTCATCTCACTATCACTGACTGACCACACCTCTACCTACAACACTGTTAACTAAAGTCACCTACGCTATGGGTAGAGGGCATCTCATAGAGGAAAGACTGCACGTCTGGCACAGGCGCAGAGGTGTAGGAGACCCTGTCTGTCTCCCAGCCCACTGGCATGACTTGTAGGGAGAATGTGACGGGTGAATAGGCGACAGGTAGAGACGGGGGGAAACAGGATGAGCAATCCAGCAAACCTCCACTAACAGATGCATAAGAAAAACTGCCTCCAAACGGGTTAGTGCTTTTCTCTAGTAGTACTACTGCTGGCCTACATTCCAACCAGTCTTCTATCTGTCTCTGTTTCCTCACTTCACTCTCTCTCTGTGCATCACTTCCTCTCTGTCTGAGAAAAGGGTTCTGAAAGCAACCGTCAGAGTGTTAGATGACTGTCTGCTTCGTGAATTTTGTATTAAAGGAATAGTCAAGCCACTTTTTCTGGATGAACTATTCCTTTAATGCAATACATTCAAGATGACATGACTGTGAACATTAGAAAATTAAATGTGAGTCACATAAAACGCATTTTAAAGAGAGACAGCATCAATTTGACTGCAAAGCCAGTCTTCACTGACATGATAACACACATTTATATAAGTGAGAGAGCTCACCTCCTGTGTCAGGTGCACAGATTGTAGGCTGGTGACATTCAGCTGGGTGCCCGGCTCTGTTTTCGTTGTCTGGGATGTGGCTTGAACTACCGACCTCTGTTAATAGATTACAGGAAAAAAATAAAATAACATTAGCTCGCTGAACAAGCGAGAATGGCAAACCACAATCTAATTTAGCTAAACTGGGCCATGGTTTACAGCTCTAATGTTTTGTATGTGTGTATGTAAAGGAAGTTAGAGAAAGAAGCACTCAAATACTCAAGTATTTTTTTCTCACTAAAAAGCCCCTGAAGAAATGAATAGCACTTGTGTTTAAAACGAGATAAAGGCTCCAGTCATATCAGTGGCCTAATAAAATTTATTTGGGGCAGAGATGTGGAGATCACATGTTAACCTGAATACCACTCACTTTACTTCAGTAACCCTCCTGTTTTCAGATGCTTCTGCTTCTGGATAAATAAACTGCAGCTTACTGTGAATAGGGTTTTTCTAGGATGCTATTGAGAAATGTGAACTTTCTAGCCAAAACACAACCACTTTGTAGGAAAAAAATTACATAAACGTTTATTTTTTGTAGAAAATGACCAATCGTTTTGCAAGATAAGATCCTTATTCCTCGGCTGGGATCGTGTAGAGCCTTTTAAAACCGCAATTTGAACTTTCAATCCATTGATCCCCATTGAAGTCCACTATATGGAGAAAAATCCTGGAATGTTTTTCTCAAAAACCTTCATTTCTTTTTGACTGAGGAAAGAAAAAATGAACATCTAGGATGACATGGGGTGAGCAAATTATCAGGAGATTTAAATTCAGGAGTGGACTAATCCTTTAAATCTCAGAAAAACACACATTATATGACTTTGCATGATGTGGATCATTACAAGAACGTCTGCATTAGTACACTTGGACATACAGTTGCTCTCCTGTGGATGTCAGTTGTTAATCTTTAGAAAATGTTATCTAGCTCTGTACATGTTTACCAGGATTTGTGGGACATTCCAGCAGAACTGTGAAACTACCAATTTATCTTTAACACATTTAAAATGCAGTCTCTTTTTTGAGAGCAGTGACCTCCCATTAATGCTAGGTGTTGTTCAGGGTTTTTTGTGGTGGCAGCAAAAACCCTCAATCGTCATGTATCGTTTTTTTGAGGACTGCGGGGCGAGGCTTTTTCTAAGAACTGCTGTTCTACAAAGCTCAAAAAGACTCAAACAACAAGCAGTGCTGGATTTCCTCCATCTGTGGTCTGACAGAGGCCCAGGTGTTTAAAAAGGCCCAGTTTACTAAGCTTCAACAAGACTTCTTCCAATCTGATGAAATCTAATTTAATTAGACCATATTGAAGAAAAGAAAAAGAAAAAAACACTTAGTATGAAAGAAAGTTTATGGATTTTTAGTTCTGTAATTTTATGTATTACAAGACAGTTTAAAAATATGTGAATTATCATACATTCTATTAAAAACTCTTAAAGTCATGGTTTTTAACCATTCAAGACATTCACATACTAAAACACATAACCTTGATTGCTTTGTTTTATTCGTGTACAGATATTTGTGTTATCACGACCTTGAATTTGATCAAAAGTTTCAAAGTGAAAGATTTTTAAAATATTTTTGAAAGAATTGTTTATTGTTCACCAAGGTTATACTGTAAAATATAATTACAATTTAAAAGAACAGTTTTCTATTTGAGTATATTTTAAACAGTAATTTATTCAAGCTATAGCAAAGCTGTATTATGCAGTCACTTTTGATCAGTTCAGCGCACACTTACGTCACTTGCAGCTGTGCACACATAGTGGTTTCAGAAAAACACTGGTGGAGGTAAACGGGTAAAATCCATGGAATAAGAGAAAAAACATTTTTTGTGCCTTTTGATGTTAAAATCGGAATGAAAATCATTTTAATAGAATGCTGTCGTCAAAGACACCATTTGAAGCTGAACGAATATGTTTAAACGTACATACTGTGGATGAAAACTGCTATGATTACTCAACTTTTAAAGCATACATTTGATCTAAACAACAGGTCTACATAATATTCACTATCTAACGTCAATTTCGTTGAATAACAGTACTTATCGCTGGGTGGCAAACTCTTTTTTAAAAATGACATATAATCAATATAATCTATAATCATTTTAAATGTAGCTCTTTTGTACTGTATCCATGTAATACTCTAGTCGTAAAGGCTATCTCTCCGGGGTTTTCTGCAACCATGCTGCGTGCGCATCCCGAACGTTTACAAACGTATAATTGGTCTATATAACAGTAGTGTATGTGTTCAGTCATTTCTTGATTTAACCCTTAAGGGGATAGTTCACCCAAAAATGAAAATTCTGTCATTAATTACTCACCCTCACGTTGTTCCAAACCTGTAAGACATTTGTTCATCTTCGGAACACAAATTAAGATATTTTTGATAAAATCCGAGAGCTTTCGGACTCTCCATAGACAGCAATGTAATTGATGTCACATGGACTGTTTTACCGATTATCCTTACTACGTTTCTGGCCCTGGAATTTTATCAAAAATATCTTAATTTGTGGTCTTACAGGTCTTGGAACGACATGGGGGTGAGCAATTAATGTCAGGGTGAACTATCCTTCTGCTATTGGAGTGCACTCCAAAATGGTGCTTATTTAGATGAGTGTTGGTGCAGGGTTAGCGTTACCTGTTGGGCGGTCTGCACCTGTTGTACCACCTGTGTAGGAACTCCAGTCTGGACTACAGCAGCAGGAGGACTAGAATCTGACACAGAATCACTGGAATGAAGAGAACCCTCTACAGAAAGGAACATGGAGGAAAAAAAGCATATTAATATTGATACAACAGTTCTTTCTGGTCCTTGAATCTGATTGGCTAATAAGAGTGTGATATTACAGTCCAACAGAACTCCAACCGCCATTTCACCGTTTGTAATTGTATCACCATGCTTGCGGTATTTCTCACAGCGAGTGTCATGGCGGACGACCAAATCCTCTATAATTTTAAATATATTACTGTTTTTGTGTCATGGAATGTAGTTTTAATAGTTTTTCAGGCAAAAATGTACTTGTTTATAGTTCAAATATGCAGTTTGTTTCTAAAGATCAAATAGAACGTCTACTTGAACATTTGCGTCAATCGCGTTTTCTGAGATGCGAGCACAAGGGAGTCAGCGGCCAATCTCATCATGTTTATGTAAATTCAGTGCTGTATATCAGAACGCTGCCTGTGTACTTTTGACTGAATTGCCTAGCGACTTGAATGATGGCTGTTGTTTTTTATTAAAGATATCACTTTCCTCAGCAGACATTGAAACTAACGTTTTATTGTGAATATAAGATTAAGCTGAAGAATGAATGCTGTATCAGATGCAGGTAATCACGCTTGCTCAGTCCAGCCATCTCTCTCTCCTAATACTCTACATAATACAGTGAGTTTTTAATACAATAATCTTTAAACGAAGCAATTCAATATTCCTTCGTTACTAGTTGTAAAGTGACGTTTTTGAATTAGTAACAGAGGCTTGGGCTCAGCTGTTAAACTATCAAACTGAGATTTAAATCCTTGGCGGAAGGAAGTAGTTGCCATAAAAGAGGGTTTTTAAAGACACTCCATTGTTGTTCCTTATGTATTTACACACTTGTGCTGTTCAACTGTTGTATAAACGCAATCACACCTGTAGACGTGAGATATGGCTGTATCGGCACAATGTAATTACCTATGGACAAATCACAGCCCTGCAGATAAACAGCTATATCTCACATCTATGAGTGTGATATTGCTCATTTATACAACAATTCTTTCTGGTCCTCAAATCTGATTGGCTGAGAGGAGTGCAATATTCTAGTGATATCAGCACTCCTACCGTTCCACCATTCGTATCACTCCACCTGAAGTATTTCTCACAGCGAGTGTCATGGCAGTCACCCAAATCCACTATAATTTTATAAATAATACTGCATTGCATTCCAGATACATATTTTATTAATGCTTTTTCTGGGAATCGTGTGACTTTGGAGCTGCTAGAATCATGCTCTATTGTTTGTACAGGAATAATATGTAATTTTTTTCGAAGCAGAGACTATAGCATGTCATTCATTCTTAGGTT
Organism: Labeo calbasu; assembly: GCA_019740295.1. Lineage (NCBI taxonomy): Eukaryota > Metazoa > Chordata > Actinopteri > Cypriniformes > Cyprinidae > Labeo > Labeo calbasu. The sequence continues at coordinate 21,775 of JAHKKF010523489.1, read as the reverse complement.
GATGTAAGATCTGGCTCTTACCTGTAACTGTGACAACGATGTACTGTGGTGTATTCTGACTGCTGGACTGTGTAGGTGAGCTTTGAATCTCAGCTGTGACGTATTGAGTCTGTGTGGGCGGGGCTTGTGCGGGCGGTGCCTGGGCAATTGCTTGGCTCTTCTGTACTTGTGAGGGAGGGGGCGTGGTCTGGTCGGTGGGCGGGGCTGCTGAAGGCGTGGCCCCTGTAGTTTGAAGTTCAGCCAGGAATTGTTGGGGAGCTGCTGTCACGGTGGCAGCCTGGCCTGATGTGGGAGTCACGCCGCCTCCCTGAGGCTGGGAGGTCTGCTGCAGCTCCCTCACATACGCTGGAGTTGCCATTAGGTTACCCTGGACTGAATGCAATAAAAGGGGAATCACAGATTTGCACAATAACATATACAATGTAATAAACAAAAGAAAATAAAAAACTACTTTGTATGACTGGAGAAGGTGAATGTTGATGTATTGCTAGGGCAATTGGTACCTTTAATATAAGGATTATTTCAACCCAAAATTTTAATTTCCTGATAATTTACTCACCCCTGTGTCATTTAAGATGTTCATGTCTTTCTTTTTTCAGTTGAAAAGAAAGTAAGGTTTTTGAGGAAAACATTTCAGGATTTTTCTCCATATAGTGGACTTCAATGAGGGATCAATGGATTGAAGGTCCAAATTGCAGTTTCAGTGCAGCTTCAAAGGGCTCACGATCCCAGCCGATGAATAAGGGTCATATCTAGCAAAATGATCTATCATTTTCTAAAAAAAATAAACATTTATATACTTTTTAACCGTCTTGCACTAGCTCCGCGTCCATGACTTCATCCATTTACGTAGTTACACTGGAAAGGTCACGTGTGACATAAGATGGAAGTAGCGACCCGAAATTTACAAAGCAAATGTGCAAAGAAAGTCAAACACCCTTTACAGAAAAAGGAAAAACAACGAGGAAAAAATGAGACTGAGTTTTTTGCTCAGACAAAGAAATAACCACACGTGACCTTTGTAATGTGATTACGTAATGTGTCAAGCCATGGATGCAGAGCTAGTGCAAGATGAGCATTTGTGGTTAAGAAGGGCTAGATAAGATGCTTATTCTTCGGCTGGGATTGTGTAGAGCCTATTGAAGCTGCTCTGAAACTGCAATTTCGACCTTCAACCTGTTGATCCTCATTGAAGTCCACTATATGGAGAAAAATCCTGGAATATTTTCCTCAAAAACCTTAATTTCCTTTTGACTGAAGACAAAGACATAAATATTTTGGATGACATGGGGGCGAGCAAATTTTCAGGAAATTTTAATTCAGGCGTGAACTAATCCTTTAATGTGTATGATGTTTTTTATTACAAAGTGACTTGCCACATAAAAAAGTTTCTAGCAAACAAGTTCAAACAAGATGAGATATTATGACATAAAGGACAATGTACAGTGAAACAAATTATTACACTGAGACACAAGATGAAAACAGCTGCATTTGTATGAAACAAGAGAGCAAGTTAGCAGTGTGATGTTAAAGACATGGAAAAAGCTTGGGGTTCAAATGACTGAATGACCAGTCTGCTATTCAGTATTGCTATTAATTACTGGGGAATATTAGCCCTTCAATGACGACAATGACCAGTCAGAATCAAGCATTTCTGAAAGCTAGGCCATCATTTTTCGCTATCACCATTAAATCGGCAATAGCGTAGGATGATGCGAGTATTACAGTAAAGTTGCCACAGATAACACTATCAGATTAGATGGGTTTTCATTATTATCAATAATCACGTTTGCTAAGTACCACTTTGGCACAACCATACGGCTCCAGGAAAGCCTTAAAGACTACAACCATTGTTGGGCCAGCAAAAAGAAGAGGAGGGAAGGTTAGGGCACAGCGTTTGGTGTCCTGTTACCAGTAACCTGATCACTGCTTGCAAATGAATGAGGGCACACACCATTGTTAAGAACACAAAAGTAGGACTTCAAAACTAAAAATAAAAATGAAATAAAAAATAGGCAGTATTGTTCTCAGAATTTGTAATGCATCTACCCAATATCAATGTCAAAGTGTCAGAACTAATTTACTTAATTACTTTTACTGTAATCCTGCAAATGTATGATTCGATTATACTACAATCCTCAAATCAAGCCTGCATGGCTTTAGCTTCTTTTTGTGTTCTTAAATGTGACCCTGGACCACAAAATCAGTCTTAAGTAGCACGGGTATATTTGTAGCAAAAGCCAACAATACATTGTATGGGTTTTCTTTTATGCCAAAAATCATTAGGATATTAAGTAAAGATCATGTTCCATGAAGATATTTAGTACATTTCCTACTGTAAATATATCAAAACTTAATTTTTGATTAGTAATATCCATTGCTAAGAACTTCATTTGGACAACTTTAAAGGTGATTTCTATTAAAATTAATGTTTAATTTTTTTGCACCCTCAGATTTTCTAATAGTTGTATCTCAGCCAAATATCGGAAAATAATGGAAAGCTCATTTATTCAGCTTTCAGATGATGTGCAAATCTCAATTTACACTCTGTGGACCCTGGACCACAAAACTAGTCATAAGGGTCACTTTTTTGAAATTGAGATTTACACATCATCTTATGAATTTGTGAATATGAATTTCAGTCATGAATCTTATGAATTTGTTGCACTTGTTTTGTCATGCATTACTTGTTCATATAAACAAAAACAAGAATTTATATAACAACACAATAATTATACTAAAGACATATAATAATCTAATATATAATAAAATGCACAATAATAAAACCAATATTATCAAAAGGCTTATATAATATACGCTTACACACCCATTAGGCATTATTAAAGCAATAGAAATGTCAATAAATAAATAAAATAAATGTGAACCTATGAATATGACAATATTTGGCTGAGATACAACTATTTCAAAATCTGTAATCTGAGGGTGCAAAAATTAAGTTAACTTAGTTAATTTAGTTTAGGTAAAAAATTAAGTTTTGATATATTTACAGTAGGAAATTTACAAAATATCTTTATGGAACATGATCTTTACGTAATATCCTAATGATTTTTGACATATATAGAAAAATTGATCATTTTGACCCTTACAGTATTTTTGGCTATTGTTACAAATATATCCGTGAAACATATGACTGGTATTGTGGTCCAGGGCCACATATATAATAAAACGCATAATAATAAAATATTTACATGACTTAACAGTCATTGTCTCATCAATAGGCTTCAATAATATACACTTATGCACCCATTATGCATTATTAAATCAATAGAAATGCCAATAAATAAATATATTGATAAAGTAAACATAAAGTAGCACAATATATATCGCACAAAAGAATCTACCCGTGGACGTGCACACATTTAGACTCAGTATCTGCGCAGGCAAATGTCCTGCTTTGCATCTTATTTACAATGCACTGACTCACATGAATGCTATATTTCATATGATTTTATATCCATTAAGCACCGAGTGGTCAGTAAAGGTTAAGGGCAGGAGAGCATCTGGTTTATCCAGCGATAAGAGCGGGTTTGTCAACGTGGTCGTCGGTGTAACTATGCCAACAGCGTTTATAACACCTGGCTCCATAGCAACGCTAGCCGAGTGCTACGGATGGGTGGCTATCCAGCAATGTGTATGGAGACTCACGTATTATTGCAAACAACACCCGCCATTTTGTACAACCTATCTAGTATATCGTCATAACAACGAGCAGCTTTTTGCTGAGGCTGGTGGTAATGTCTATCCTTTGCGAGACGCATCTGTCTAGCGCACGACGCGATCGCTCAGCAATCCCGCTCACTAATAATGATTATTGCACATCGATAGACGCTAAAAATATCATCATCCTCGCACCTGTTTCTGTTTTCCACATAGTGTGACTTCATATGAAATATAAAAAACGGAATCACCTCTTATTCCGAGTGACTTTTCCAGCGGTACTTTTGATTTAATATGCTTTTTTCAATGAATCGGGTGGTTGTTGTTGTTGATTCTCGTTGCTGGGTTCTTGTCACCACGACTACCGTGGCTATGGCGCTTCGTCCTCACCCGGGCAACTGTTGCTACCCACTCGCTGCGTTCCCGCCCCCTTTCTTCGCTCTGATTGGAGCGAATACAATAACCATAACGCCGCGTCTTGCTATTGGTGGAACTAGGGAGGCAATGTGACACACGGCACCTGGTTCGTCTGAAGCGTGTCAATCATAACCGACAACGGGGGTTTTGTGTACTGATCTGAAATCAGTCGTGTTGGCAGGTTTACTGTCACTGTTACAGAGCAACTGATAGAAAGCTGATCCGAATCCACGTTGTATAAGAGCTTTTAACACACAAATCCAACAGGATTTTCTTTCAAATACAGCGAAGTGTAGGCCTATATAATATTTTGATATGTAACAAAATACATTTTGTTTACTCCATTTGACCGGAACAAAACATGCCTTAAAATATGTGATCATTGAAATAACCCCAAAACATTGAACTTTATTCATTAATGTAATTAATTTTAATTATGAAATCAAAATCAAGGTCAGCATAGAACATGCATTCTAATTATTTTTGTATGAATTGCATATATTTAGAATAACTTAACAGATCTGGAGAAAAGTACCTGGGTGTGCGCATGTTTTTTTTTTTTTTTTTCCATAAGATTTAAAATAATATATGCTATTAATTATATTATTAATTAATAGATAATATCATATTGTATTTATTATAATATTATATTATATTATATAAAATTGGCCATTCTACAGAATTGAAAGTCAGATTTTGTATGTATGCAAATTGTATAATATTCAAGGCACAAATTTCTAGTAATTGTGCAGTTAATTTTCATATTGTATTTTCAGAAAGTTTTGAAAAAAAGGGTTATATTGACCTATTAAGATGTTGCTTACATCTTCCATGTAAATATGAATTTTTTCTAAATTTTTCTAAATTTATATTAAATTTATATTTAATTTTATTAAAAAGTTTTCAGAGGTAAATTAGTCACAATTACAATTTTAACAATATTTCAAATGTGATTAATGAGATTTGTTGTATTTTTAATCCAATTTTTCTTTGTAAAAGGCATATAGCTGACCATACTGATTTCAAAGTTAAGGATTCATTAGTTTGAATATACAACCAAACACTATCATAACATCTTAGTTGATAATTCAGTATACTTTATTTCTGACAAAACATCTCATGTTTCAGTCGTGACTTCACACTTTCGGCAGTGACAGTAATGTTTTGGTAGCAACTACATCACATTACACAATTTTAACCCACATACTAAAACACTACTAAAACAGAAATACTAAATATTTTCATAACTGTACTAAAATTTTGTTTATTTTCCCACAAATATGAGGATTATGTGTTCCATTTTGTCACTACCAAAACAATGAACACATTTCGGTCGTGACTGTTATGGTAGTGACAATTTTACAGGATAACACCCAAAAAACAAAGATGTCACTACCGAAACTTCACCAAATGTTTTGATCATGACTGTCTTGGTAGTGACATTTTTAGATACTTTTGAAGCTAGCTCAAAGATGCTAATCAGCACATGGTTAGCTAACACAGTTCTGAACAGCTGTACACACATACAAACAAAAAAAAGTGTTTAATTATAGAAAAATGGTGTTTGGTAGTGACATTCTTTTAAGTTACACACAGATTTTTTATATTTTTGAACACATTTACCTCAAAATGATGGGGCCTGTGTTTACTCACCATGTAGCTATGAGAGAGAGTGACACATGAATGTTTTCTGATTATAAATATAAGGGTGTAGTTAATATCAGTCTCAGCCAATGGACTAAAACGTAGGTTTCGGTAGTGACGTGAATATGCGGGACACAATTTTTTTTACATAAAATTTTATAATTTACGAAGACAGTACAAAATACTTTTTTTAACGTCACTTTTTTACAAAATATTTTTAAAAACAACATTGGAATAAAATCCAAACATTATTTCAATATCATTTTCATAAGTTGAAATATAGGGGTTAGGGTTTAGGACAGCCACTTCCCAATTAAAAGTACTAAATGATGATTTTATATATATATTAAGCTTGTTATATATATTTCCATGGTCACCATCCCCTCAGGCAAAGATGTACGTCAAATATTGTGGTTAATGTCTCTCGAAATGTCATGCTGTTGTCATTGATATCATCACATTCGTTAAAAATTCATTATTCTGTTGTCATTTTGGATATTGGTGACCTTTGTCTGCGTGGTTGCAAAGATCGCTCGTGTGCAATGGACTGTGTTATCACACTTTGAAAATGCCATGCTCGCTACATCTCTTTGTCTCTTAACCTCTACACCTCACAGTCATCACTCCGTCTGAAAAAAACTGAAAAAATAAATTATGCATTGAAGTGCAAAGAA